>CANXYI010607492.1:0-17088 GCA_948208565.1 Hura crepitans
CTCAATTCTCTAATATCTTTTTATTGAGCTATAAGGTTATTATCTTGCGAAAAATTGAATTTTGAGTTGGAGGTATCTTGGTATTGCTCCAGTGATTATTTTTCTCTAAAGCAGGGCATTTGTTGAAATGGGAGTACTAAAAGTATAGCTATAAAAGCTAAGTGATAAGGGTTTTATTAGACCCAGTATAATTTCTCAATAAGTGTTCAAGCTATCTATGAGAAAGAAAGATAAGTCACTTAAGTTATGCCTTACCCTAAAGGTGATTAAACAGTGTGATTGTGTAGGATCAATATTTCCTATTTGGGTGAATAATTTGCTTGACCATTGAGAAAGGCTAGTTTTTTTCTTTTAAAGTTGATATAAGACCTAGATACTATTAGCTAAAGTTTTAAGTAAGCTGATATTACTAAGATTGCTTCTAGGACCTAGTAAGGATATTGTGAGTCTCTGGTGATGTCGTTAGGGCTCACTAATGCCTTAGCAATTTCATGAATTGCAACGGGCAAAACTTTTAATTTCATGCAAACCAATGAAAATAGTGTTCCTAGATAATCTTCAGTGCGCTTGAGGAAATAAAAAGAGTATGAACATCTGAGGGTGGTGATATAGAACCTGAAAGAAAGATGGTTGTATGCCCAACTCAACAAGTGTGAATTGGGCAAATGAAGTTTTTCTTTTGGACACATAGTTTCAATAGGGCAAGTTAAAGTTGGCCCTATTAAAGGAGGGGCAGTATTGGAATTGAAGCCCTTTGGGAATATAGCTAAGGTGGAAATTTTTTAAGCTTAGTTGATGTTATAAAGTACTTGTAAGAGGACTTTCATTATTATTATTCTTATGACTAGAGTAATCAGAAAGAGTATAAAAATTATGTGGAATAATCAATGTCAAAATAGTTGCTAAGTTAAAATAAAGGTTGACAGAGGCTCCTATCTTGATTCAACTTGAATAGGGTAAGAACCTTGTTATATGCAGGGTGCTTCACTAAATGGCTTGTTAGATGTTAATATGAGATGATAAGGTAGAGGCTTGTGCCTTTAGACAATTAAAGCCATGAGAGAAGGATTGTCTCACCCTTGATTTAGGGCTAGTTATCATTGTTGTTGTGTTGAAATAAATGATGACATTATCAGTATGAAAAGGAATGTTGTATAGATAAAAATCATTAAAGTTTGAAATATCCGTTAATTAGAAGAAGGGACCTAAGATAAAAGAGCTAGATAAAGAGGATTCAGGATATTAAGGGCCTGATTGACTACCCACCAATGAAAGCTACAGTAATAGTAAAAGCTAAGTGTAGGAAAATTATAGTGACCTAGAGAGATTATGAATGTCATGTTACTAGTTATTTCAGAAAGGCAGTAGTGGCTAACTTACAAGTGAAGTTAGATAATTGGCAAAGCTAAAGAGTGGAAGACCATAGGGTCTTAGTGATAGTAAGTGAGTAGTAAACTCATCAGAACAGATTGTGTTCATTTTTTATAGAGGATCTAGGTTGTAGAGGTTTAAAAAAATATATGAGTCTCTTTGTTCCATATATTCTAGAAGGAAAAATCTATGTTTAGGAATTCTTATTTCTTGATGGTCTGATATGGAAAGAAATGTGGTAGGGTATAATACCTAATATTTGATATGCCAGTAGGTAGAGACTGGGCATCAGAATCTTTCTAAATTGTTTTATCTTACAGTTACATTAGTGTGATAATGAGAGAAGCTAACTTTGAGTTTTGAAATAAGTTCATTATTAAGTAAAGATAAATGTAGTGGTGCATAAATAATTGTTGATAGATAGTCAAGATAGTTCAAATTACCTGGTTAGGATAGTTTAATTTTAAACAGAGCAGCTAAAGTATGTAGTGATGAGCCATCAAATTTCATGGTGTGCTAGTGACTGCCATGTGGACAAAGATTTTATTTTACTACCAAATTTTGGTAGAAGCTATAAGCAGCTTTAGGCACTAGACTAGCTCATCACCTAGTTTATCATCCTTAGTTTAATGGACAGCCAGAATGGGTGATACTAATATCTGATCACATGTTATGAGATAGTATCAGTAAGCTTGTGGGCTTCTAATATATGTATATGCATATATTCTTGGCAGGGATTGCCTATGTTAGTAGTGGCTAGTTTAGTTAGGAAATAGACCCCTATAAGGCATTATATGATACACAATGTAAGACTTTCTATGTTGAAGTGAGATTTGAGATAAAAATTCTTCAAAGTAGACTTGATCAATGAGGCTAAAGAAAAGAAAAAATGAATAATAAAAAGGCTGAAAGATGTATGATTAGACTATAATTTTATACTGACTTGAAGCAGGAGACTACTGAATATTTAATAGAGACAAAGTATTTTAGAGTTTTCCAAGGAAACAGGTGTAGAGGTTAGAGAAAAAGCTAATTGAGTTCTAAGTTATCAGACCTTACGAAGGTATTGATAAGGTTAAGACCTCTAGCATACAGGCTTGTATTACCACCTGAGCTAATAGGAACACATAGTGTTTATATGTTCTATGCTCAGAGGGCACATATTAGATAAATTATACAAGGCACTAATGACAGCTATTGAGATACAGCTAGATATAAGTTATGCCTAAGAAACAGTGTAGAGTATGGGTCATGAAATGAGGTAATTATAGAGATGAGTCCATACCACTATTACAGTGCTATGGAGGTATAAAAGTATAAAAGAAGTTACCTAAGAGCTAGATGAGAAAGTGGGAGCTCAATATTCTTCTTTATTTGCTTCAAGTAATTTCAAGGATGAAATTTTATTAAGAGGCGAAGAAATGTAATACTCATGTCCTAAGGCTTTGTAAATAGTGCCATAGGGTCTAAAGAGTACACCTGAGGTGTCGAGTCACTTGCACATGGACCGAGGTAGTGGCATGAGTTATGAAACTTTAAGAGGCCTTAATTTGATAAAATAGGCAAATTTAAAAAATTTAATAGAACCAATAATTCATTTTGGGCTAAAACCTACCCATCGAGGTAATAAAAATATTTCAGATCGAGATTGACCTGAGATGTGGCCGGACAGACCCAAAATAGTGGACCCTAAAGCTAAAAAATCACAATGAGTCCAATGGTGAAAGAATTTTTGGAATCAGAGGTTATTTATAAAATATCATAATTTTTTAGGTTGGCATGCAAATTGAGGTAGTCTGAAAACTACCTTATTGGTGGAATTTGGCCATGAAAATTTACAAGCAAGTAAAGGGGATTATAAATAGGAATTTTAAAACAAACAATGAAATTTTTAAAGGTCAGAGTGAATTTCTATTAATTTTCGAAGTTTGTCAAAAAACCAAGATGGTTCAAAAATTATCAAGACCACTTTGATGTGTCAAGATAGGGTCCACAACACTGCCAAGTGGCTTAGTCCATTTGCCAAGTGGCAAGGAAGCCATGATAGGTGGATTTCCACTTATAGAGAACAAAATCAATTTTACTCCCTTCTGCTTCATTGCCAACGACAAACCTCAACTATGTAGGCCATAACTCTCTATTTCAATGACCAAATGGGCTAACTTTAGTGTTTAAAAATTCCTTTGGATGTTAGGCACCACGATAAAAAAGAATCAAGCCAAAAGAAGTTGTGGTTTAGGAGAAAAAATCAAAGAAGGGGGTTGGTTCAAGACAGTCCAAAATAATGTATGTAAGGTAAGTTTATGGCTGTATTTTCTTTATTTCTTAGGTTTTTTGGGTGATTTTTTTATTTTAAATCCTAGCTAAAATCTAGATGGTGTTGTGTATAAGGGATTAGTGGCCATTAGAGGGCATTTAGAGGTTCACAAAGAGAGGAAGAAGCTATCGTGGCTGCTGGAAATAGGGGACCAAATGGGTCTAGGTGTTATGGATTACTTATATAAGTGTTTAAACAGGCTTGTTCAAATTTTAGGTTAGGACCCAAGCAGCCATTATGTTGTCGAATTTTTAGGTGAAATTTGAGTGTTAGTAGATTTCCTCTATAATAACTAGATCATATTGATCTTAACCTAAATGGAACATAGGAACTGACAAAAGTGATTTCGGAGTCAAATAGCATGATCTGGAGAGAAATTAGTAAAGGTTAAGCAAATGACCCTAGGAGAAATTTTAGAATGAGTGACCTAGGAAGAAGTGCCCCACTTATCAAGTTTTTTTGGGAATCCAGTAGGGGGTGTCATAGGTTGAGCGTGTTAGGCAAACCTAAGGTTTGACCTTAGTGAGAGATAGATACTATTTCACTTGAAAAACCATTAGGTTTTCTCGAATCAATGTAAAGGCTATTGGTTTGTAATAAAATAGTGGTAGCACATTTGGATTTTATGAAAGACCTTATAAAATGCATTCATGTACACGATCATACTCTAACATGATTCAATCTTTACATGTCGATTGTTTTAATGTATCATAAGTATGTTTAACCTAAATTTGTACATTATTCTTGATGCCAATATTGACTAAAATGACTTCAAAATCTAATAATAGTTCTAAAAATTAAGAAGATAGATATATGTTGGACACATATATTCCACCTTCTTTGATTGATGAAAATTCTAGCTTGGTGTTAGAAGCTTTTTCAAAAGCATATAGGGATGGCAATACAATAGCTTTTTTATCTCCTAAACTTTAGAAAGAGCATGTGTATGTGATGCTCAAATCATCAAATACTATTATAAGAAATAAAATATATGTGATAACTATGACATTATTTCATTTAAAGATAATAGAGGACACTTTAAAAGTTAAAAGTGCTAGGCTTTAATTTTATGATTTTATGATATATTAGAAATAAGAGTTAATTATATAATCACAAAAGCATGGTAAATTTTATCAAGACTTTTTCAGTGGGGAATAAAAATTATTGTCTAATTAGTTAAAAGCCCATAGAAGTAGAAAGAGACTAGTCCCAAAAATAGGAACTATAAAATATATCTTGTGTCTAAAATAAAGAGAAAGCATTTGATGCTTCAACTTCAGGTATTATTATTAAGATTAATACAAGTACTGCTTTCACATAAGGGTATTAGATACTAGTTTTGTGAAATAAAAAGTAGTAAAAGGTTGAACAAAAGTGATGGGGACATACGAGTGACAAATGGAGCAAGAGTTGCTACATTAGCTATATGAACATATTATTTATATTTTCCTTTTAGACTTGTATTAGAAGTTAATAATTATTATTTTGTTCCGTTCTTAAATAAGAATGTTATTTATTTGTGTTGTCTTGTTGAACAAGATTTTGATATTTCCATTAATAAAAGTAAAGGTTGCTCTATTTATAAAAAAAAATGTTTTATATTATTTTGGATTAAATGTTAATGGAATATATATTCTTAATTATCAAAAGGAACTCTATAATATTAATACAAAGAGATAAAAGGTGGATAACCTAAGACTATCTTTTTTGTGTCATTGTTGTTTAGGCCATATAAATGACAAGTGCATGTCTAAGTTACACAAGTCTAGTGACTTAAGTTTATTTGATTATGAATCAATTAAAAATGTGAGTCATATTTATTAGGCAAAATGGTAAAGATACCTTTTAATGGAAAAGTTGAACATGCTAATAAGCTTTTAGACCTTATACATACAAATATATGTGGACCTATAACCACACATACAAGAGGTGGTTTTTTTTAGTTTATTACCTATTATTGATGATTACTCTAGATATGGGTATGTACTTGATGAAGTATAAATCTAAAGCCTTTGAAAAGTTCAATGAATTTAGAAATAAAGTTAAGAAATGGCTTGATAGAAGTATTAAAACAATTGGATCAAATTGAGGTAAAGAATACTTCAGTCATCAAATTCAGAGTTATCTAAGAGATAATGTTATATCATCTCAATGTACTTTTCCATATACACTATAGCCTAATAGTGTATATAAAAGGAGAAATTGAACCTTCTTGGACATGGTTTAATCCATAATGAGTTTTGCAATGTTATTTAGACAATTTTAGGGTTATGCACTAGAAATTATTGTTTATCTTTTAAATAGAGTTCTATCAAAATTGGTTAATGTTACCTTATATGAGATATGACATAATAAGAAACCAATTCTTTCACATTTGAAAGTGTGGGGCCCTACCTATATGAAAAGAATTGTGTCAGATAAGCTTGATGCTAAATCTAATAAGTGCTTATTTATGGGTTATCCAAAGGAGTCACTTGGATATTATTTCTATAACACTTTGGAACACTATAGGTTCGTTTCAAAGCATTTTATCTTTCTAGAGAAAGAGTTTCTCTTAAAGGAAGACAATAAAAGTAGAATTGAACTTGATGAAGTTTGAGATCCATAAATAGAAGCAAATCAACTGATTGATCTTGAGCCTATTACATATAATGATGATGTGATAGTAGAACCTATGGTATCACAACTTCCTAGACATTTCAATATGATTTGTACTGCTCCTTAGAGATATGGATTTCTCATAGATGATAATAGTAATGTAACCATAGTAAAAAAGGACGAGCTTTTAAGCTATGAAGAGGTTTTGAAGAGTTCAAAAGTAGAATTATGGTTAAAAGCCATGCAAGCCAAAATGGATTCCATGTGTGACACCTCTTACCTAATTTGATCGTTGGACCCAAATAAGGGATACGCACACTACACAAATCTAATCTCATCTACATGCTTAATGAAACAAATCTTGCTTTTAAAAACATGCATTACATGTAGTAGTTGTCAAAATACAAAAAATAAAAAAATGTAGGTTCACCTTTTAGGCCTTGTACTAAAAATTTTGGCAACATAATAGTTGTTAGTGCATAAACCCCAAATAGAAACCTATCAAATAAAGCACTTCTATAACAAATCGGCTTAAAACAACATCATCAAGGTCCATCTGAACCTTCCAAATCAAACTCATCAGTTATCAACATCACAATATGATCATAGTTTTGTAAAACCTTGTATACATCAAATCCATGCTTAAAAACTAGTTAAAACTATTTATACAAATGTATTTACAAGCATATGTACAATATAGGCTAGGCCTATCCTTTGCTACATAAGAGTGCTTCTATATACATATATCATGTAACAATAAAAAAAATAACTTTGTACCAAAAATTATCTTCTTGAAAAATGGATTCCACTTTGAGGCTATGTAAAATCCTGCTCACCTTAAAGCTATGCATCGCATAAAAATGACATGCTAACCAATTTCTTAGTGGTGCATTCGAATTAACTTATGTTTGCATACATTTGCATACAGGCATATCAAATATATATCCATAAATATAAAATCTGTAAGTGTAATTATTATGTGAGTGCATGTTTCATGTGCTTATATTACTTTTCCATATATGTTGTACATATAAGGTACATCAAATAAGCAAATTACAATATGCAGTATATTCAATTCATTTTCACAATCAAGCAAGTGTAATAGGCATAAAAATATACCTCTACTTATATTTCATATTCAAATCATTGTTATATCATCGTGTTCAAATTAATATTATCTCATTTCGTTCCCATACCTAAAAGACAACAAATCAATACTGGATATTAGGATCCTGATCTAAACGATCATATACATAGTTATGCACTAGCCCATATTTTAGACCCTACAATGGCTACACCCACCTGAGTGCCGAAAAGCTAAATGTAGGTGCTCGTAGGGCAAATAATTATGTAGTGGCCCACATGTTAGACCCTACGAGGGCTGCATCTGCATGTTTACCCCAAGGTAAAATGTAATTGCCCAAATGCCAAATGTTTGTGCAGTGGCCTTATAAACCCTATGATTATTGCACCCACTATATATAGGCACTAAGATCCCCTAGTAGCTGCTATCTATCCCTAGTTGATCGATCAACCCATCTAATTTAGGTTGTCTAATTATATAGGACACTGCCTTATGATACCATATCCTCATGTATTTAACCATTTATATTGCCACATTTTGGCTTTGATATTCATTTATCATTATGTTACACTAATGCACATGACTGACCCTTACCTCAACTCAAATTATGTGACATCTCAGCACTCAGCAAATCAGTTATACATGAAGCCAACCAATTTTATATCAAACTCATTTGCATAATACAATTGTTCATGCTTTACTGTCAATTTAAACATATTCATTATTACTCATTATTATACAATGATGGACACTTTATGTCCTAATACAATAAGTCATTAAAATCAATCACAATGTAAAGCAAATATAGATCATTTATGATATATATTATCACATAAGTAGTTTCACAAATTAACAATCATAGCGTATTACATACATACACATATACATACTTTTTATATGAAAATATTTATGTAACTCACAAATTAATCCAAATACACTTACAACAGTCACTAAATACACCAAAAATTACCACTCACTACTTCTCTTTCCCTTTGTCCTTTTCTTTATCTGAACACATAATACACATAATGTTCAAAAATTTGTATAAAATCAACTATAAGGTAAAACTAAAAATTGACTTTTATACTATTACTACCGGTCCTCGATGTGCATTATGCAAAAATAAAAATTTAGAAAACTCATCGAAACCACCTTAGGTCACTATTCCCATAACTTTTGAAACACGAAATCTCTATAGTTTTTTTTAATTTGTGACAAAATCGAGGTAATGGGATTGTATAGGCACGATTGAGGTTTAATTTGATGAAAAATAAAGAAAATTAGGGAAGGAACATTAGTCATGAAGAGAAACAAATGAGGAAAATGATAAGAAAAAGCCAAAATTTTGTTGTTTATACTTTTTTAAAAAATAATTTTCCCCTTTTTTCCCTTAAAAAATAAACATAAATTAATCTATAAGCCTAAAAATTCTCAAAATTTGGCAAAAAAATACAAAAACCATATCCAACATGCCTAAAAAATGTCAGCCCAAAATTCCAAGAAATTCAATAAAAATCACAATTTTTAATATTATGTATTTCTCAAAAAAAATACTTTTAAATCTCGAAAAATTTCAATTCCAATTTCCTTAAACTTGTTTGAAGTTTTTAAGTATATGGTTGTACCATTTTTAGGTCAATTTAAGCAAAAATAAAATATTTTAAGGTTCAACTTTCACTACGACATTGTTCATGAGGCACCAATGTGAGAACTTTTACCTCCCTTTTTACCCTTTTAATGACTTCATTTTCACTCAAAATTTTGACCTTTAATTTTTTATAATTAATTCCTCCATCTAGTAGTGTTAGTATAACCCAAATCTCTAGATCACTGAACACTCCTATGAAGGTACTATTCATAAATTAGAGGTTTTCAAGGCATTACATTTTCTTCCCCTCTTAAGAGAAATTTTGTCCTTGAAATTACATAATATGAATAGTTATGGAAATTTCTCTACCATTTGATCCTCTCTTTCCCATATAGCTTCCTTAATGCCATGATGTCTCTATAAGACTTTTACAAAAGGCACCAACTTACTATGCAGCTCTTTTACTTCTCTGGCCATAAATCTTCACTAGCTCTTTTTCATAAGATAGATCTAGTGTATCTCCACTTCTTTTGATAATAACACATGCTTCAAATTTGATTTGTATCTCTTGAGCATAGTTACATGGAACACAACATGTATATGCTGAAGCTCAGAAGGCAAAGCTAGTCTATAAGCCACTTGTCCCACTCGCTCTTTAATTTTATATAGGCCAATAAACCATAGACTCAAATTTCCCTTCTTGCCAAATCTCAACACTTTTTTTCATAGAGATACCTTGAGAAACACCTTGTCTCCCACATCATATTGAATATCCTTCCTTTTAATATTTGCATATGACTTTTGTTAATCTAACATTGATTTCAACCTAATTTTAATGATTCTCACTTTCTCTTTTACATCTTTAATCAAATCTAGTCGTATAAGCTTATGCTTGCTTAACTCACTTTAACTCAAAAGGGTCTTACATCTTCTTCCATACAAAGCTTCATAAGGAGAAATGCCGAAGCTTGCCTGATGACTATTATTGTAAGTGAACTCAGCTAAGGAAAGATAATGATCCCAACTTCCCTTAAACTTAATAGCATAACTTCTCAACATGTCTGAGCACCTAAATGACTTTCTCTGACTGACCATTTGACTGTAGATAAAATGCCATACTAAAACTAAGTCGAGTACCAAGGAATTATAGAGTTTCCTCAAAAATCTTGATGTAAATCTAAGGTCTTGATCAGAAATAATAGATAATGGCACACCATGCAATTAAACAATCTCATTGATATACAGCTCTGCAAGCTTCTCTAAAAAAAGTATATCCTGACTATTATAAAATGTGCTGACTTTGTCAATCTATCAACCACTACCCAGATGGAATCACTTTACTTCTTGTCATTGGTAGCCTAACTACAAAATCCATAGTCACTCTATCCTATTTCCACTCTAGTATTGTTATAGGTTGAAGCAATTTAGATGGAACCTAGTGCTCTACTTTAACTTGCTGACAAGTAAGGTATTGGCTATATACTTAGTTATCTCCCTCTTTATATCATGCTACTAATAAGTAATCTTTAGATCTTGATACATCTTGGTACTACTAGGATGCATCGCATATGGGGTATTATGTACTTTTTGTAAAATATAATATCTCAAATCTCCCATTTCTAGTACACAAAGTTGATTATGATAGAATAAATAGCCATCATCCTTGATCTTAAACTCAAAAGGCTTCCCCTCTTGAATCACACTCATAAAACTGACAAACCTGTGATTATCCTTTTGAGCCTTTTGCACTTGTTGTAACAAACTAGGCTTTACTTCCAACTCTGTAAGTAAGCCTTCATCATTCAACACCTACAACCTAACATTCATTACTTTTAAAGTTGATATCAATTTTCTATTGAGAGCATCTACTACCACATTAGCTTTCCTTAGATGATAGTCAAAAAGGCAATCATAGTCTTTTATTAACTCCATCCACCTCCTATGTTTGAGTTTTAACTCTTTCTATGTGGGAAGATATTTCAAACTTTTATGATTAGTGAAAACATATTATTTATCTCTATAGAGATAATGCCTCTAAATCTTTAAAGCAAGTACCACTACTACAAGCTCTAGATCATGCATCAGATAATTCTTCTCATGTGGTTTCAACTATCTAGATACATGGGCAACAACCTTGCCTTCTTGTATAAGCACACATCTAAATCCATTCAGGGAAGCATCACTATAGATAACAAATTCTTTCCCTAATTCTGGCCATACCAAAATTTGAGCTTTTATCAACATCTTCTTAATCTTTTCAAAGCTTTCTTGACACTCATCATCCTAATCAAACTTAACATCTTTCCTCAGAAGATATGTCATAGTGGTGGCAATCAAAGAAAACCCTTTGACAAACCTCCTATAGTAGCCAGCTAAACCTAAGAAACTTCTAATCTTTGTGGTGTTATTGGGTGATTTCCACTCAATTATAGCCTCAACTTTACTAGGATCCACTTTTATGCCATCTACTACAACAATGTGTCCTAGAAAAGACACCTTATCTAGCTAAAACTCGCACTTACTAACCTTGGCATAAAGCTTTTCGTCTCTCAGCTTTTGTAGCACAATCTTTAAATGATGCTTATAGTTATCTTAGTTCTTGGAATAAACAAGGTTGTTGTCAATGAACACTGTCACAACCTGATCCAAGAATGGTCTAAAGATCTGATTCATTAGATCTATAAATGCTACTGGAGAATTGGTAAGCCTAAATGGCATTACCAAAAACTCATAATGACCATATCTTATTGTGAACATTATCTTTCGCACATTTGTTTCCTTAACTCTTAACTAATAGTAGCTAGATCTAATATCAATCTTAGAGAAGACACCTGTTCCTCTTAACTAATCAAACAAGTCATTAATCCGAGGCAATAGATATTTATTCTTGTTAGTCACCTTATTGAATTGTCAATAATCCACACATAACCTCAAGTATTCATCCTTTTTCTTGATAAATAAGATCAGTGCTCCCATAGTGAAACAGTCGATCTGATAGCCCTTATCTAGTAGCTCTTGCAATTGCACTTTTAACTCTCTCATCTCTGTAGAAGCCATCTTATAAGGAGTTATAAAGACTGGTGCTATACTAGCCAACACCTTAATCCTAAACTCCAACTCTTGTTCTATCAGTAAAAGAGGTAGCTCGACTTAGAACACATCCTTAAACTTTGATACTACTATTATCTAGCTTATTTCTAGTTCCACCTTGCTAGTATCAATCACACGAGCCAAATGAGCTTGATAACCTTTCCTTATCAGTCTTTTCAACATCATTACTGATGTCACATTAGACATGTAGTCCAATCTCTCCCCAACCATTGTTACTTCTGATCCATCACTAGCTATAAGCATGATCTACTTCTCTCTACAGTCCATAACTGTATGATGCTTTGATAACTAGTCCAGGACCAAAATTAGGTCGAACTCATTGAAAGGTAACTCAATGAGATTGACTACAAACTCAAATCCTTGTTCTAACAAGGGGCAATCCTTATAAACTTTATTGACTAGCACATATTACCCAATCAGATTATTGAATCTAATATCAATATTAAGCATCTCTGACCCTAGCCCTCTATCTTGTGCTTGTGCAGTGTAGATGTACGAGTGTGTGAAACTTGAATCTATTTAAGCTAAAGCAGGTAAATCAAAAAGTCAAAATATACCCACTATGACATCTAGCATGCCTATATCATCTCTAACCCTGATTATATACTGTCGAGCTAGTACTGTACCCTCTACCTTGTCTCTTTAACTACCTCTAGCTTTGTCTCTTGCATCCTTCTAGTCTCTCTTTTAAGATGAACCTATAAGCTTGGTAAGACAATCCTGAACGAAAGTGACCTTTTAAGCCACAACCTTAACATACACCTAGCATGATAGTCCAGCACTTACCCTGATGTCTCTTACCATAATGGTCACACTGTGACACTGATGGAAATCTAGTTGTGGATTTGAGAGTTTTTGACATATATGTTTGCTATGCAAATTGTACTCTCAGCTTCTAACCTAACTTTCTAGTTTGATTTTGCCTCTAACTCTACTGAGGTTTATTCCGATCACTCTTAGGTTTCTTATCTACTACAGGTGTAGAAATACCCTATCCCTGACTAAAAGTCCTCTTCTTCTAATAACTATCTCTCTTCTCTCTTAACTTCTGAACCATCTCCACATAATGGCATGCAGTAACCAAAGCTAAAAAAATCCCTTATCTTTATAGGTACAATCTGATACATCACATTTAGATTTAGTCCCATCTCAAACTTCTTACACCTATCTTCCTCTATTGCCACCACCACCTTAGTACATCTATTAAGTCTCAAAAACTCTTTCTCATACTTAGATATGGATATCTGTCTCTATCTCAAATCCATGAATTCTTGCCTTTTCTAGTCGAGATAATGCTCTATGATATATTTCTTTTTAAATTCCATAAAAAAGAAATCCCAAGTCAAATCTGCTACAGTCATACATTTTAGTCTCCCACCAATTCAAAGCCCTATAAGCTAATAATGTTATAGCATAAGTTTTATACTCCTCCTGGTACAACCTAACTACTACATAATCCTCAAGGTCTAATCTAACCAATACTCTGCTCTACTTGACCCATCCTTTAACTCTCCCTTGAAGAATTGGGCTTCATTCTTTAACAACCTATCTAAATATGTCTTATGAAAAACTCTATGTTCTTGTTGTACTAGTGGTGGTGGTGTAAGATGTGTCGTAACAATAGTAATAGCAACCATAGTTGCTTGCTTAATTGAATCCAACATCTTCACTGACCATATAGGTTGACCTTGAGATCTCTGTGTTCCATGACTAGCATCACTTCTCATAATAGACCTAGCACTAGCAGCCTCTAGTCTAATAGTAATCAAAATATGGCTCTCAACCACTTCCTCATCAATCAGTGCAGGCTAACTCATCTTAGATCTATAGGTAAGGGAAATTGATTATAAGCCTCAATAAGTATAGTTACATGATGTATACTTTCAAATCTTAAGCACTCTTATATAACCTATATATGTATCAAAGAACACCTAAATCAGATGCTCTGATACCACTAAATGTGCACCCTTTACCCTGATATAATCTCCAGAGCCGAATAAGATATGTGTACATAACTAGAATACGATCTCATGTATGTGCTGATGAAATAAATCTTGCTTTAAAAATATTGTATTACATGCAATAGTTGTCAAAAATATAGAAAATCAAAAATCTTTTTGTAGGATCACTGTTTGGGCCTTGTGCTGAAATTTTTGATAGTATAATGGCTATTTGTGCATAAACCCCAAATAGAAACCTGTCAAATAAAGCACTTTTATAACAAATCATCTTAAAATAACATCATCTAGGTCTATTTGACCCCTACAAATCAAATTCATCAGTCATTAACATCACAATATGATCATAGTTTTGTAAAACATTGTATACATCAAATCTATGCTAAAAAAACTAGTTAAACTATTTATACTGACATATTTACAAGAATATGTATAATGCAGGCTAGGCGCATCCCTTGCTATATAAAAGTGCTTTTATATACATATATCATGTAACAATACAAAAACAACTTTGTATCAAAAATTTTCTTCTTGCAAAATGGCTTCCACTTTGAGGTAATATACAATCCTACTCACCTTAAAGCTATGCATCATATAAAAATGACACACTAAGCAATTGCTTAGTGGTGTATTTGAATTAATTTATGTTTACATATGTTCACTTACAAGTATATCAAATATATATCCATAAATATAAAATTTATAAATATAAGAGTGCATGTTTCATTTTCCATATGTGTTGTACACATATGGTACATCAAATATGCAAATCATAATATGTAGTTTATTCCATTCAAGCTGGTGCAATAGGAATATTACTGTACCTTCACTTATATTTCATATTCAAATCTCTATTATATAATCAAGTTCAAATTAATGTTATCTCATTTCATTCCCATACCTAAAAGATAACAAGTTAATACTAGATATCAGGATCTTGATAAAAAAATGATCATATACATAGTTATGTAGTGGCCCATATTTTAAACCCTACAATAGCTACACCCGTTTGAGTGCTTGAAAGCCAAATGTAAGTGCTAGCAAGGCAAATAATTGTGCAGTGGCCCACATGTTGGACCCTATGACGGCTGCACTTACTTATTTAGGTAAAATGTAATTGCTCATAGGCCAAATGGTTATGTCGTGGCCTCATAAACCTTAAGATGGCTGTACCCACTTGATATAGGCATCGAGGTACCCTAGTAGCTACTATCTATCCCTAATCGACTGGTCAACCTATCCTATCTAGGTTATCTAATCGTATGAGACACTGTCTTATGATACTATGTTCTCATGTATTTAACAATTTATATTGCCATATTTTGGCTATAATATTCATTTATCATCATGTTACACTAATGCACATAACTAACCCTTAGGTCAAGTCAAATTATGTGCCACCTTGGCACTCATCAAAATCAGCCAAACATGTTGCCAACCAATTTCATATTGAATAGATTTTCATCATGCAATTGTTTATTCTTTACTGTTAATTTAAGCATGTTCATTATCACTCATTATTATACAATGATGGGCACTTTATGTCTTAATACAATATATCAGTGAAATCAATCACAATGTAAAGCAAATATGCATCATTTATAACCCTACATATTATCATACAAGTAGTTTCACAAATTGACAATCAAAGTGTATTACATACACACACACACACATACACTTTTTATATGAAAATATTTATGTAATGCACAAGTTAATCTAAATACACTTACAATGGTAACTAAATACACCCAAAAACTCCGTTCATTGCTTCTCCTTCCCTTTCTCCTTTTCTTTATCTAAACATATAATACATAATGTTCAAATATTCATATAAAATCAACCGTCTAAAAACTGACTTTTATATTGTTACTATCAATCCCTAAGGCACACTACACAAAAATAAAAATTTAGAAAACTCATCACGACCACCTTAGGTCACTATTCCAACAAATCTTAAAATAAGAAATCTCCATGATTTTTCTTGAATTTTATGCCAAATCAAGGTCATAAGACTATGTAGGCATGATTTACAACAAAAAAAATGGAGAAAATAGGCTTAATTTAATGAAAAATGAAGAAAAAATGGTGGAGAAATAGCAAAGGAATGTCATCCATAGAGAGAAACAAATGAAGAAGATATTAAGAAAAAGCCAAAATTTTGCCTTTTATACTTATTTAGAAAAATATTTTTCCCCTTTTTTCCTTTAAAAATTCACAAAAACTAATCTGTAAGCTTGAAAATTCTCAAAATTTTCCAAAAAGTCGCAAATACCATGTTTAACATTCCTCTAAAATTTTAGCCCAAAATTCCTAAAAATTGATAAAACTTGCAATTTTTAATATTATGCGATTCCTTAAAAAATACTTCCCAATCTTGAAAATTTTTGATTCCAATTCCATTAGACTCATTAAAATTTTTGAGTATTTGATTGTACTATTTCTAGTTCAATTCGAGCAAAAATAAAATATTTTATGGTTTAACTTTCACTACGGCACTATTCACAAGGCACTGGCATGAAAACTTCAACCTCTCTCTTTGCCATCTTAATGAGTTCATTTTTGCTCAAAATTTCACCCTTTAATTTTTTTATAATTAATACCTCCATCTAGCAGTGTCAGTATAGCCTGAATCTCTAGATCACTAAATAATCCTATAAAGGTACTATTCATTAATTAGTAGTTTTTGAGGAGTTACACCATGTATGACCACCAAGTATGCACTTTGGTTAATGTACCTAAAAGGATTAAACCCATTAGGTCTAAATAAATCTTCAAGAAGAGGATAGACATGGAGGGTAAGGTTGTTACCTATAAAGCAAGGTTAGTTATAAAAGGTTATCGTCAAAGGTAAGGACTTAAATTTGATAAAACCTTTTCACTAGTAGCCATGCTTAAATCCATTAGGATTTTTCTTGCTATTGCCATTCATTATGATTATGAGATATGGCAAATGGATGTGAAGGTAGCTTTCATTAATAGAAACCTATTAAAGGAGGCGTATATGACACAACATGAAGGATTCATATCCATAAATAGCTAGAATGTGTGCAAGCTTCAA
>CANXYI010607594.1:0-10429 GCA_948208565.1 Hura crepitans
TTCTATTTTCACCCTAAAGCTTAAAATCACCCCTAGATTACATAATAAAAATAAAAACTGAGATTTCTGAACTTACACTTGAAAATGTCACTATTCATCCCATAGCCATATCTCTCATTTTAGATTTCATTTTGATGAAATTCCTCTTTTAGATGCTTATTTAGGTCATAGAGGTGATTTTAGAGTGGTTAATTACTTGATTTGGTGGAAAATAGTGGATTTATAGAGGGAGAAAGAATAAAAATGTGATGACTATTTTGAAGAAAATGGCTATGATTTCTTGGACCCAAATGAAGAAAATAGGTGCATTTGGTGTGTATGGGCTCACCCACACCAAATCACCATCTTATGTAAGTGGCCCGTGGGCCTGTTCACTTATTTCTCTATTTTTAGGCCCCGTTTTACTCGGTTTTGCATCAAAATTTTGAAATTCATTTCTTTTGTTGTAGACCTCTAAAATTATAATTCCTATGACAAAATTCCTCATTTATCCCATTAAGAGGCTCATAAATTTTTAGGTCAAAATTCCACAGTTGACTCGGGGTCACTTTTCACTCACAAAATATAAATATTTCGAATAAATAATAAACAACCTCCGAATATTAAAATTCCTTCTCCAATGGACTCTTTAGAATTTATGACATTCAAGAATGCTATTTTCGGGTCTATCCAAGAACATCCTGGACCAATCTCGGCACAAACACATTTTATGTCACTATTTAATTTTTTAATGCCTATTATTATTTATTAGTTCTACTAAATCTTTTAATTATTTTATTTTTATCATTTTCGGGCTCATTAAAGTTTTTATGAGCAGTACTTGCCTTTATAGCCATTGTACAGTGCCTTGCACCTCCGGGAGCACTATTCATGCCTTGAAAAGTACTGTTCATGAAATCGTGTTTCACAAGCATCACAAAAAGTGCTATGGAAACATCACAACACTGAAGAAGCATAGTTGAAGACTGAGGAGTAGATAAAGGCTCAATACCCACATCTATTTACAATAGGTAATTTGAGGACGAAATTTCTTAAGAGGGAAAGAATTGTAACACTTGTAAGTTGAGACTCAGTGAAAAGTACCTCTAAGGCTCAAAAAGTGCGCCTGAGGTGTCGAGTCATCTTCATGAAGCTCGAGATGGGGTGTACTGGTCATGAAACTTTGATGGGCCATAAATGATGAAAATTACTTAATATAAAAATTTAGCAAAACCAATAATTTATTCTAAGCCATAAGCTAGTGAATTGTGGCCTTAGATGGACTTAGCCCGAAAATGACTTGGGATGTGCCTGAACAGACCTAAAAATATCATAACCTGAAGGTCAAAAATTCCATTAAGTTCATTGGTGAAGGAAGGTTATATTTTTGAGGTAACTCAGTAATTTTTTTAGAATTTCTCAATTTTTTAAGGAATTAATTGATGACTTGCCAATGGAATTTTGTCATGAAATTTTACGAGCTTATAAGTGAGCCTAATCGAGGATTTTTATAACAAATGTGATGATTTTTAGAGGTTCAAGTGAATTTTTAAAATTTTCTAAAATTTTAGATAAAATTGAGATTTTTTGAAATGTCACCACTCGAGACACCCATTCACCACTATAAATACCCTTTTATAGCCACATAGACTTATATTTGCCACCTTACCCCTCCACTTGCCTTTCTTTTTCCCTTCTCCTTTCCCTTTAGTCAATGCCACATCACTATTTCCTCTACCATTTTACATCCATAACCACCGCTAACCACCACCATTCTTCCTTTAAAAATCATAAAAAATAATGTAAAAATTTATCCTTAAGGTTGTTAGACACCGTTGCCATTACTAGAGGTGGGGAAAATTCACTAAAGGTGAAGTGTTAATGTATGGTGGGCTGAAATTCAACTTGGTGTAAGTGGCCTTTTTCTTCCTTTTTTATTTTAGTTCTAAGTAGCCCTCCTAATTCTAAGAATCACTATATTTTCATATTTTCATTTAGAGGCTTTTATGATTTTCTATGGATTTTCTAAGGTAAAAGTTCTATTATGTAGGTGTAAGGCAAACTTAAGGGGAACAAGGAAATTAGGCCATTCAAAGTGTAAGGCTTCAAAATTAATATAGGTATATGAATTTGATATAATTGAACCATGCCATAATATGCATGGATATGTTTTGCCATGTATATGTAACGAACCAAAAATCTCGACTATCATGAATAGTACTTCTCGAGGTGAATAGTGCTTCCGAAACCCAAGTCGCACTAAATGTACCGACGGGAGTATTAATTATGAGAGAATTTTGGGCAAAGTTTGAAGCCAATCCAAAATTGTTTTGATGGTTAAAAACACTAAATAAGATTTTACGGTAGTATCTTATGAATAGTGCTATAGGCAAAGTTGAATCGTAAATAAAATGAAAAGTTGCTCAAAATAATCTAAAAATGTTACGACCTGATACTCAAATATTTTGAATAGTCCATTGGCTTTGGAAACAAAATTTTTTGAGATCAAAAAGTATTTTTATTGAAATTTCGGGATAGAAAATGCATTAATTTTTCTAGTTCTTGTCATATTTTGGGCTCAATATTTTAGGAGGATTTAGGGCTTGGATTGATGGAACTTTAGGGATAGATATACGAAAAAATTGATATTCCTATTAGTTATAATAATTTTTTGAAAGAAGAAAAAATTATTTATGGAAAAGTATATATATGGGAAAGTTTTATTTCCTCTTATACACACCATAACACATACTCCACCCCCTCTCCTCTATAAAAAGCAGTCCACCTCTCCTCTCCCTCTCTCTTTTGATTTCTTCCTCTGGGATGCGACCCACTCCATAAGCCTATACCTAAAATGAAGAGTATCTTGAGATGAGTCCGTGGACACCAAAATCACTGGGAACGGCAAAGTATTTTGGGAGAAAAACTGAGAAGTTTTCAAGGTGAATAGTAACCTCCTAACACTTGGGTTTTCTTTTTTGCTTATTTTATTTTTCATGGGTTCGTAGATTATCGTAGAGCTTGTATCTAGTCTTGGAATATATTTTCAACTTGTATATTATTTTATATTAATTTTTTATTTTTGTACCCTTTTGTATTCATAGGTGAGGCATCAACCTGAGCCTCTCGAGGCAAGAAGAAGGCTTAGGCTAGCTTCAGGCATCCCGTACGATCCATTTTGGTACGTGTAATCATATTAATTTAGGTGATATATATATGAACCTATTATGTATATTTTGACATAAATGGGCATTTAATGATATAATGAAAATTAAATGCATAATTGAGTATGTATGACATGAATGAATGATGAGTGCATCTAATGTGATGGTTCAGTATTGATTATGCATGAATGGTGCATTCTTATAGTGATATTAATTAATGAATGCATTATGTGAGTTTTATGCATTAATTAATATAAATTGTAATCAATGTGCAAATGTGCGTGTATCATTAAAGGATGATATTATGTGCAGTTATGTGGCATGAATGAGATGCTAATGGTGGTAATAGGTGGCCGAATAGTCAATAGATGTTTATATGCACACCTATGTAGTCTTATAGCCATAATGAGTCATTAAGCCATGTTAATACATGTATAACTGTATATGATGGATTTGCATCACATGATGCAATTTGAGCATCCATACATGTTGTATGTTATTAAAAGTGAGTTATGCATGTGATTTTGTAGCATTGTGCATTAGAAGTCTAAATTTCATGCTTGTGAGCATTATGTGCATAATTGTAACTTATGTACATGAATGACTTGAAAATGATATTTTGTGCTTAAATACCTTTTTGAATGTGAGCTTATGATGTGTATAATATGTGTGCATGCTTTATGTTAGCGAAATGCCATCTTGAACATTTTAGGGGTTCTTACCATGAATATAGCTGTATAATGAATGCTTATCGCTAAAATATCGATATTATGTGACAAAGGGCAAATAATGCGATATGTGGTTGTTGTGTATAACCTTGATGCATTAGACACTTTAATGTATGTTAATGATGAAAGTAAGGGTAAAATGCATGTTTATGATTGCCAAATGAGTTTTCTTTCTAGTTTTTACACTTAGGCTATATGGCTACTCGGTGTTTTGAGCTTATGTAAGCCTATTTTGGTAATGTTACATTTTAGTTAACATATGTTGCTTAGCAAGAATGTTTAGTCCTCACTGAGATGCAAAATAGCCATCGGGATGAATGTATGTGTGAGATGACAATAACTATGTTATGCATTAAAATGGTTAAAAATGAGATAATCAACTAGTTTAATGAAGCCTATATAGTTAGACAACCTAGTATGGACAGGTTGATTGATTAACTAGGATCAGTAGCTATAATGTTTACCTTGGGGTAGTGGGTCTACGGGTTATATGCATTTTTATACCAACAGGCACCTTGCTTTCGGGCCACTATTTAGCACTACATATGTGGGAGCCTTCGGGTTGATACATTTTGTATCTATCAATACCAATGCCTTCAGGTGCATTATTTAAGCACCTTTAGGTAGATCATTATCCACTATCCAGCCTTGGATAGTTATCTCTTTAGTATGGGCATAAATTAAATAAGTAATTAAAATAACAAGGATAATTGTTTTTATACCATGTTTAAGTATAAAATGATGTTAGGTTTATTTTTAAATGATTTATTATGCATGACATTTATCTTTTTGGTATAATATTGAGTTTAACCCATTAATACGATGTAGGTGGAGTTTTTATACTCAATATATTAACAGGTTAAAGCATATAGGGTCTTAAAACCTAAATATGTGGAAATGATGCATAGGTATGGTAATGGATATAAATGCATGTTTTTATGCTCATTAACATATAAATTGGAGCATGTGTCTGTTTATGACAAATATATTAATACTATATATGTGTAATTGATTTTTATTCATGTTGAAAGTAATTATGCTGTGAATATGGACCTAATGTGGTTTTTCATGTTTTTAAAGACAAGTATGTGCCATATTGCATAATTATGTTGTTATCATAATGGGTGCATATATGCGGTTTGAAATAACTCAATTCATATATATTGCATAAATGTATGCTTAAATTGCTATACCTAGTTAAAGTGATTACACCATGAAGCTAAAGGTTAGCACATTGCCTGTTTGAAATATGTAGGTAACAGAGCAACAAATTAGAGCCAAAGCTTCTAATCCATAGAAGACTTTTAAAGATGGCCCTTATATGGGTATTTTTTATCATTTTATAATAGTGTAATGATGTAAATGTAATATTGGTTATGTGCTCTTGCGATTCCAGAGGGATTTGGCCTAATATGTAACTTTGGTTTTTTTGTAACTAAAGTTGTAATATTGTAATAGCTTTTATTTTTCTCACATGAATTGTGTAAATTATGATGTTGCTTGTGGAAATGTTGATTGAGTTGAGCCTGAAGCTCTTTGTTTTTGGATGAAATTTGGATGGTCAAAAGGACCTATTAGATGTAGAGATGTGTTCTATGCTCCTATAGAATTGTTTTCAATAGGTTTACTATTTTGGAAAGTGTCTCAGTATAGCCATTATGTTACCAGATTTTTGACATGATGATCCTATTAGTTGCCTTATAAAGTGTGCCAAATGATTTTTAATGTTTTCACAACTCTATAAGTTAAGAAATTTGTTTATCAAATGAATAAACAAAAATTTCTAAATTAATCAAGTTTTAATGGATAGTGAATTTGGATATGAGTATATGGTAACGCTCCCTACTCGAATCCAGTGTATGGATCGGGTAGAGGGTGCTACAAGAAATGAAGGAAATAATGGTTGATTTTTTAAAAAGATCAAGTGGGTAAATAGTGACTCAAAATCTATAGAGGTGGGTTTTATTTGATCTAACATTTTTCTAAGGTCTTTAAGGTGCCTAAGAAGTGTTATTTAAGGTTAGATTTGATTTTTAAGCTTTGTTTGATTTTATACAAAATTTGATGCCAACTTACCTATAATTATAGAAAAGGGTGATCAAGGGAAGAGCTTGGGAAAATAAAAGGCTTAATCAAGTTTAATAGGTGTAAAAAGACTCTTAATAAGTGTAATCAACATCATATATACATTGATTATGATTTTGCTTAAGTTAAAGTAATAATTAGAATATGTAATAAATGCTTAAGCTTATGGGATAGTGGAATTAAGTTGATATATTTACAATTGACTTATTATGATTATGAATAATGTATGTGACTAAAAGAATAAAGAAGTTATGGCATTTATGTAGGGGTGGCCAAGATATCTAGATTATGGACACAAATGTGATTGTGTGTGCTATAATGGTATGTGTATATTATGAGATAAATGGTCATTAATACATGTGATAAGTTTATAATGTAATAAATGAGAAAATTGTGCTAAGTATGCTTATGGATTGATATTGGCTAAAATTCTCATGACATGTAATATGGGTTATGAGGTGGCTTACATGCTAGAGTTAGAGGGAAATGGTGCTTATTATGTTTAATTTGCTCAAGTGTGCTAAAAATGAGGTTTTGTGATTATAGAAACTAGATGTGAGCTAAGTAAAGGGTAAATGAGTTATTAATTATTTTGATGAGCATTAAGCATGAACCTCTTTAAAAAAGATAAATAAACATGTGAGATGTAAAGATGAGCATGAGCATGTGATGATTAAATTATTATGTAAGAGTATGAAATTGAGTACATGACATTGGTATGTAAAATATGAACCTAGAAGATAGGTATTAGCTAATTGACTCAAAAAGAATCTAAAGGATGTTTTTATGCCAAATTTCATATTGAGAGTTTATACATATATGAATATATGCATGAGACTTTGTTGAATAAAAAGAAATGATGCATGTGGCTTATTCATGTTATGGTCGAATGGCCTAATAAGTGTACATGAGCTATGTTTTGATGTATATGTGTTATATTAGGTTTATGGTTTATGCTTGATGGTCTATATGAGCCATTAAAGCATGTGCACTTATGTAATTAAGGTATGTATTCATACTTTTATCATGTTAATCATAATGCATATTATAAAGGTTATGAAATAAAAGGACTAAAGTTTTAATATTAAAGTATATAGGAAAATGCTACATCATGAAATTAATATGATTTCTTTCATTAGAAATATAATAATAATAAAAGTAAACACTTCTACTTTTATCTTTTCCTTGTATGGTTAAATGGCATATGTTGATGTTGGTGATGTTTTGACTATTTATCTACTTGTTTAGAAGAAGTGATGCAAATATATTACAATGGTGTGTGACGCAGAAGATTGTGCTTTAACTAGCAAGATTACAAGTTCATAAATTGTTTATAATGGCATTTATGATTCTATGAAGCAAGTAATCTGATTAACCTTTTGAAGTCATTTGTAGGGGTAATTATATAATAATGATATCAAAAAGCACTTAAGATGAAGATAAAGGAATAAACATGATTTTAGCCCATAAGAGTAAAGGCTTTGATTGGATATGTTTACCAGTTAACTAAGGAACATAGCAATTGCTATGGTACATCTATACCTCATTATAACCTTTAGGTCCAATTGATAATCTTTTGGTTCAATAGATCATGACCTTCGGATCTAGCATATTATAACCGTCGGGTCTGGTAGATTACAACATTCGGGTCTCAAAGATTTTGACCTTCAAATCTAGTAGAGGACCTTTATTATCCAATATGGCCTCTGTGGCTAGCACTCTTATTATCCAATTTTAGGCTTTTGTGTTTAAGTATAGGCAATGTTAAACAAAAATATTATGAGATTTTAAAATGATAACAATTTTATATATTCATATGTGCATAAAATATTGTGGCCTCAATAATGAACATCATGTATGTGATTATTAGCTTTATTCATAATCAATGTGTTATGTATATAATATGTTTATGAACTAAACAATAGTAGTATATATGTTTATTAGGATGTTATAATTGGATGAGGTTACATGTTGAATATGAATAATATTCAAATATTAACTACACATGTATCTATGATCGCATTATGAATTGGTCTTAATACTATATTTAAGTATGAATATGTTGTAAATGTATAATATTGCATGAATGCATAAGAACACATATATTTTGTTGGTTAAATCACTAAGCGATTCACTTAGTGCATCATTTTTATTTGCAATGCATAAGTTAAAGGATCAAATTATAGTTAAAGCCTTAACATCCAAAGAAGAGCAAGTGAAGCTTGTTATTTTGGTATTTTGTTGCATTTAAATAATGGTGTAATGTTTTCCATATAGAGGCAATCTTGTATAATGTAAAATGATTAGGCCTAATATCATAGTGGATGTTTTTTGGTTCTTTATAAATGGTTTGTAAACTTATTAAACATGCATGGATATTTTTATTTGCTTATATGATATCTCTTCCTATCATGTGCTTGATGAATGCTGTGATTGAGTTTTAAGGGTAAAATGGACCAAGCTGATGATAAGTTGTGTTGTGATATTTTAGAAGTGTTGTTTTTATATACGTTACTATTTTGGATAATCTTTTGGTACAACCATTATGCTATTAGATTCTTGACACAATGACATTCTTTATTATACCTTGCAAAATGGTTTTTCATTATTTTTTATAACCTTATGCATGCAAAGAAAGTTCTAAAGTAAAGTTTTAGTCTATAACAATTTTTAGTAAGTGTTGCATCTAGTTTGTGTGTCATTCCTCATTTGATTCTGATGTACAAACTGAGTAAAGGGTGTGATAAGTCTTCTTCTTAATCTTTTTTGTATGGATAACTTAAAGGTGTTCCTAATAAGGATCACTATTGTTTACAACAATACATATGGTGAGTATAAGATAAGAAAACTACAATCAATTAATAGAAAAATTGTTATGTTGATAATTTATATTATCTCTCTATTTCAAACCCTTTAAATCCCTTATCATCGTCTATTTTTCACAAAAATTATAAAATATCCATTATTCATGTCTCATAAAAACCAACATGTAGTTGCCATGCAGACCATTAATCTGTCGAAGCTCAAATCATGGGAATGTTTAGCATGTTATTCAAAGGGCAAGCACGAGATTGTTATAACAATTTTTATATAAAAGGCTAAGGAAGATTAGCTAGATTTAGCCCACACATTCAATAAGAAGTATGCTAAGAACACAATTATAAAGGTAACCCTGAAAGATTTAGAGTTTGTAAGATAAAAGTCCAACGAGTCCTTTTCTAATTACTTGGACCGATAAAGGGCTAAGGTGCTAAAAACAAGGTACAAGCCTAATGACATTTTCCAAATTAAGATGTTTATAAAAAATACTAATAGTTATTTGAATGTTGGGCTTATTGCTAAATTTGCTACCACATGGGAATCGCTCAAAGACATAACTATCATTCTTAAACTAGCCTTCCAAAGGAAAGGACTCAAGAAAAATAGAGACACTAAAAAAAATAATGGTGGTAATGGCTCAAGTTAAACCTTATATATTAATGCTATCAAGACTTACCATTTTAATAAACTCGGTAAATCTTTGTCTTGGTGATTGAATAAGCTTGAAAAAAAGGGTAATCTTCAACCTTTAGCACCTTAACCTTGAGTTGATATGCTCCTAGATAACCATAAGCATGACCAATATTATACTTATCATTAAGGATTGGCCATCTCGCTGACAAATGCATTAACCATGTTATCTGTGATCTCATAGATGCCAAGCAAATACCTAATTAAAAAGATTAAACATTCACTAGATAATCCATTTCTTAGATAGCAAATTATTTTTATGATGCTTGGACTTTTCTTTTTTTGACTTATTTTATGAGATAAATAATGAATTTGCTGATTTGTGAGAAGCCTATCTTGATGATAGCATGCATGTTAATTATCACTATAACACCCCTTTCCTGATCTATTATAAGACTTGAATAAGATATGACACATGTGACACCTCTCCTCCAATCCATTTGGATTGAACTAGAGATGGCATGATAAAACCTTGTTTACTTATCATCCTTCAAAAACCTTTACCTTAGAATTATCTTATCTTTTTTAAAACCCTATATAAGTATATAATATGAAATAATATTTGTTTGTGATTTACTAACTAAACATGTAAACATCGTGTTAGATAATTTCTTACAATATCCATTTTCGCAAAATTTGGCAGCATAATGGCTATTCAGAGTAAAAATTTTTTTTGTAATGTATGTAGAAATGCATTTCTAAATAAGCTACAATTTCAATAGACATTCTTAGATCCATTTGATCCTCTACCAACTCGTCTAGACTTATCAAAATAATCATAAGGCCTTATAGTCATTTCATCACATATTTGACATATATTTGATGATACATATATATCAACATTCATTAAGTTCATATACTATAATTCGGTTTACCTTCGTTACATTTTGCTTACATTAAGATATACATAAACTAAATTGCAATATTATAAATCATCTAAGACTATCACCATACACCCATACC
>CANXYI010607666.1:0-22227 GCA_948208565.1 Hura crepitans
ATATATTTGCACTTAATTTTCTTTAGAAGAATGCATGAATTTGGTGATACTAGTACATGTGTGTACCTAATATGTATTTGTGATGAATGTGATATGGTGAGTGAGTGATGAGTATAGTGTGGCAAGTGAGTGATAAATAAGGTGACCTATATGTTTGGCTTCCTAATGTATAAATGTGAGTTTGTGCATTCTTGATGAACATAAATAAAGTGGTGTATGTGCTTTTGATTGAGTTTTTCTTAGATGAGCTAATGCCAAATCTAACTTTTATTTTCTTAGATGGATGTATGAATGTATCTTTACCTAGATGAATGAATGAATGAATGAATCATTTCTTATGATAGATGAATGATGAAGGTATATGTATATTGAATAATGAATACATATTTTCTTATGATAAATGAATGAATCTTCTCTTATGGTGGATGAATGATAAAGGCAAATGTATATTAAATAATAAATGCATATTTTCTTTTGATAAATGAATAAATCTTCTCTTATGAAGGATGAATGATAAAGGTAGATGTATGTACAGGTAAATGGGTATCTTTTTGTAGAATGGATCATAAGTGTATAAGCTAATACATGTTTTGTTATTTAGATCACTCTCCCTTTAGACTCACCCTAGAAAACTCAGGTTTGAGGTGTGAAGTGGTAAGTAGGTTGGGGTAATGTGAATAAGATGTCTTATGAAGAAATAGGTTAAGTTAAGGCGATGAAAAAGTTAGGGAAGGTGTAAAGAAGTAGGTTAAAATGAGATATCAAGAAGGAAGAGGTGAAAAGTTCCATGAAAGAGGAGACGAGTAGGTTAAATGGAATGTTCCATAAATGTGGTGAGGTAAAATGTCAATTCGTAGCAGAGAGCACTTAAGCACATGTAGCTAAAGAATGAATAATTATGATAAACAAGTAATTTGGCATGCAAATGTATGTGATTGCACAGTATGGTACCCTTATTATTAGCTGGTCTAAAGATTTTCCAGCTAAATATTTTCTCTTAACCTGTAATTTTTGCCTAGAATGCCTTTATAGGTTTTTGATCTAATAAGGTATGCTCTAATTTTTGCCTAGGTTGACTTTTGTGAGTTTTCAACCTACTAAGCTTCTTTTTCTCTTTTTTTTTTTTCTAAATTTAGTTTATCCATATTTTGTTAAGGCTTAGGATCTAATGGTGTTGTGTCTGATCAATTAAATCTAAATTTGCATCCTTTAGAATGACTAGATATGAAGTGATGGAATTTCTGTAAGAGGATGATTTAATGTTTTATGGTTTTGAAGCATATGTTATTAGGTGCTTTGAGAGGGTTTCTCTAATCGATATAAATTGTGTGATTACTAGCTCTATGCCCTTAATACCTTGTTTGATTATGCATTAGGTAAAGGGAACTTCTCAAATTAATTGGAGGCTTTTGTGGGTGTTACCCATATATCCCTCAGCATATGCTTCAATTTAGTTGGCTGATATTCTTCTTTTGACCTTCACTATATGGCATTAATTATATACTTAGTATTAGATAGTCTAAAGATTTTCTAAGTAAATATTTTCTCTCAATTTCCCTAACTTTTGCCTAGGCTTATGCTCTTGATTAATCAGCCTAATAGGAATTAGAAGACTTTTTTTAATAAAGGTAACCATAGTTGAAAAGAGAATGCTTAATTATTTGAGGCTTAAGGAAAATCTTTCTATTTTTGTAGGTTTTAGAGTTTTGACATTTAGAGCATTCTACTCTTTGGATTTTTATATGAGCAAGAACTAAAAAATCTTTGATATTTAAAATGGCTCTTAGGTTTTCAAGAAACTAATTGGACAAAACTCTTTTTGGAAACATGAATTTGATGCTTTAATTTTTGAGCTTGTTGAATTTAGACCTCTTTTAATATTAAAGAAAAGACATTCATTCAGGTTTAGTTACCTTGAGTTTTATTATTTATATTTTATCTCTCATCTCACATTCTGGGATATTTCTTATGGCTTTCCTTGAAAGATCTAATCTTGTGCCTTAGTTTTGGATGCAGCAGTTATGAATTGCTTGTGATATATGTGGATTAAGTTGATCATTGTTTGTTCCTTCTTTTCTTTTTCTTCTTTTTTTTATTTTTTTTGAAATGTCTCAACTCACTTTCAAGAGTACCATGATATTCAATAAATGAGGTGAACAAACATGCTAATGAAAAGCCAAAACAATGTTTTATTAAACCTTAATTATTCTAACATAAAGGAAAGAAATAACTAAAAAAGAAAACAGACATTCTATCCTATCTTTATTGAATCTTTCCATATCCTTTATTGCTGCAATCCTACAATTGGTCAATAGTTGGCTTATGAGGTAGCAAATTAAAGGTTAAGAAGAGAGGACCTTGCTTTTGAGAGAATTAAGGAATGGCAGTGAGGTCTGGTAATGGGTGACCTTCAAGATTAGGTATCACACCATAATCTATGAGGTCTTGGATGGCTTGGCATAGAGCTTTACAATTATCGATTAGGTGGCTAGTCCTTTTGGTGATAATTATAGTATAATTCATGGCAATAGTTAAGTGGTAGTGGTGAGAACTGATGTTTAGGTATTAAGGGTCAAACGAGGTTTATCTCTTTAAATTCCTTGAGAATCATTGGCAAGGGCTTATTTAAATAGGCAAATTTGTGGGGAACCTTCCTTGGCTCAGTTCTTTGGTCATTACTTGCCTCCTTAGTTAAGTTTATGTCTATTAGATTTCCTTAAGCACCTTGTTATTTGACTTCAAGACCAAATCTCTCTCAAATATTTTCTTCTATGAGTGTTATCATTTATCATTCTAATGCTACCATTTCTTTGTTCATCATGCCTCTCCCAAATCTTTTATTTTTTTTGAAATCTCTCAACTCACTTTCAAGAGTACCATGATATGCAGTTAATGAAGTGAACAACAATGTTTTATTATAACTTAATTGCTCCAACATAAAGGAAAGAAATAACTAGAAAAGAAAACAAAGATAGTCTATCCTATGTTTAATGAATCCTTTCATATCATTGATTGGCATGATCTTATAGTTGGTCAATTGTTGGCTTATGTGGTGGTAAATCGAATGTCAAGAAAAGAGAACCTTGCTTTTATAGAATTAAGGAATGGTAGTGAGGTTTGGTAATAGGCAATCTTCAGGATTAGGTATTATACCATAGTTTATGAGGTCTTAGATAGCTTGACATAAGGCTTTGTAATTGTTGGTTAGGTGGCTATTCCTTTGATGATAAGCATAGCATAAGTTATGGTGATGGTTAGGTGGAAGTGGTGAGGATTAATGCTTAGGTATTAAGGCTCGAAGGAGATTTATCTCTCTCAAGTCCTTGAGCATCATTGACAAGGGCCTATTTAGATGGGTAAATCTATGTTGAACCTTTCTTAGTTTAGTTCTTTGGCCATTTCTTCCTCCTTAGTTAAGTTTATGTCCATTAGATTTTTTTGAGGGCCTTGTTGTTAGACTTCAGGACCCAACCTCTCTCAAATCTTTTCTTTTATGAGTGTTATCATCCTTCATTCTAATATTGCCATTGCTTTGTTCATCATGCCTCTAGTCACAAGCAGATTTTTGCCTTTAGGCTTAGCTGCCATTTTGGTGGTAAAAAGTGTTAAATGAAGGAAGAGGGTGAGTCTTCTCCTTATAAGAGCCTGAGCGAAAGATGATCCCTATAGTTAGGGTGATACATGGTTAATGTGATATGATGCATGTTTCAAGCATTATGATGCTTTATGTATTGTGTACCCTAATTATGATATTAGAGTAATAAAAAAAAGCATATGGATATGGATGAGTTTCTTATATTAAAAGAATGAATGCATGTGACAACTACATTGGATGAGGCAATACTAGGTGACTAAAGTCTATATGATGAATGATACATGGTAATGCTTAGGTATAATGTGCCAAATGTATGCATGCAAATGCATATAAATGTGGGTGAGGTTTTTATATGAATGAATGTGTGGGACACTTATATTTGGTGACATGATACTAGGTGACTAAAGTCTGCATGATGAATGATACATGGTAATGCCTAGGTATAGTGTACCAAATGTATACATACCAAATGTATGTGGACATGGATAAGGTTCTACATTAGTTTAGGGGATACTAGGTGGATGGTAATGTATGTATGGATGAATAATGCATGCTAAGCCTAATAATATACATGAAAGTGTGAAGTTATGAGATAGTTTTCTGCTTTTACAACATATATTCAGTAGATGTATGAATGAGGGCTTATGTATATTGCATTGATGATGACTTCTATAATGGCAATGTTATACATGATTCATAGAAATGCTTAATATTGTGTATGATTCCTAGTGATGCTTATTAATCATTGATCCAACTTTTGAGAGAGAGCTTAAATTAAAGTTGATCTACTTCATAAAAATGTGATTCAAATTTTCCCTTTTCCTATACAAACATCTAAAAGTAAATTCATTATTTTATTTTATTAAAGGAAGAGCATTTGAAAAGATTACAAAAGATTAAAACTAAATTAAAAAGAAAAGAAAGTTAAGATTTAATTTAGGGAGCTTCTAGCTTTAGGATCAGGTATCTGCTTAGTGTCAATGAGATCTTGAATGTCATAATAGAGAATGGTGTATTTGTTTATGTGATAGCCTGTAACTTGATGATAACCACAATATAGATAAGATCTATAATTAGGTAGAGGAGGATCAATTTATGGCTTAGGCATTAACGGCTATAGTTTTTCTTCTTTTATGAGCTTGTTCAAGCACTAAGATAGAGGTCTGCCCAATTTGGAGAAATGGCGAGTTCTACCCATTTTGACATTAGTGACTTAGCCTAAATTATTATTTTGGTAGGCGGGTTTCCCATTCTTCTTAAATCTTTTATTCTAAAGTGCTAGTTTAAGATTGACAGCTACGTCTTTGAGCTGTTCCCATATAGTAATGCCTTTAGCAAAGAGTCCAGTCTTTATGTCGCTATTAGCATTCTTGATGAACATCTTAATTTGATCAGTATCATTTGACCTATTCCTCATTTTAAGTTCCTTGGCCCTTTATTGTTCTAAGCATTCTTGAAAGGATTTATTAGGTTTTTGACATAACAATTCTATGTCTTTGAGGGTACCTTGACAGTCATATTATTTGCGTATTGCTTATTAAGTGCACGGGCCAAATCTTCCCAATTAACTTTAACTTTCTTCTCTAAGCCATAGTACTAATCTAAGGCTTGCCTAGTTAAAGAAATACTAAACAAGCTTACTATAGGTGCTACCAATAGATGGGTAGACTTCATGGTTACCACATATTGCTTTAGATGAGTCTTGGGGTGTCAGAAGTACCATTGAACTTGCTTAAATTTGGCATTTTGAACTTGTGAGGCATGGCGTGATTAGGCTTTAAGCTGATGTCTTTTAGGTTGATGTCTTTACCCTCGGTTACTAGATGACTCATGGCTTCCAGTTTTTCATTTAGCTCTTTGATAGGATCCTTTTTATCAAACTTAGGTGGTGGAACGCTATTATAACTAGGCTTAACAAGCAGTATTTCTTCATCAAAAACTTGGCCATCCTCTTCATTAGCCATTTCTTTCCCACTATTGTTAACAACAAAAGGTTAGCCTTTATCTTTCAGAGCATATATAATTGATAGTACATTGGTCATGGTAGCCATCATTCTTTTCTCTATATCTTGAAATATCTCAATTGGCATGGCTTTCATTACTACTTTGTCTTTAGACATGGTTGCTCTTCTTGGTAAGCTGAAGATGGATAAATAATGGTTGCAAAATAAAGGGCTAGTTATGATGCATGAGTTATCTAAGATGATACATGATATGTAACATGTGCTTTATGTATGAATGATGTCTCGGGAACAAATATGATGCATGCATATGTGTGAATGCATGGCATGGATAGTTAATTCATGAGTGAGATCACAAGATGCATGATCAAAAAGTCAATGAACTTTCATAATATAGTAACCTTTCATACATGGTTAGTGGGTTATGTGATATTGTGAAGTGTACTTGTTCATAATACATATGTACTAGATTGTTACATGGACGTATGGAATAGAAAAAGCTTATGTTATGAATAAGATATATAGGGATAAGTATGCTACAATTTATATTGACAAAGCGTGAGCTTTCATAAAAGCAAGAAGTTTATGTCATAAAGTAGGTACATTATAATGTTATTCATGTGTATATAAACATAAAAATGTATACATGTTAGGTGTACAAGGTTAAACACAAGCAATAAGCCTTCTAACCTCAATACTCCCAAACACGTGAGCTTAGTAATTTTTCTTAAGCGGGCTTTACATAAACATCATCAGGGGATGCATAGGTTTGATTATGGATCTAATTAGGCCTAATGATCTCTCATATTTAAAATGCATTCAAGAATAATTTCATATACCATTTAAATTTTGTTTGAGGTGAAATTAGGCTAGGCCCATTCTAGATAAAAGGCATAATGGGCTTGGCCCCACTTCAAAAAATGTTAAATAAAATAGGCCTACATGGTAATCATAGTGCAATTGTAAACACTTAGGGTCATATAACCTAAGGGAAGTTACTAAGCTTAACTCTATGGTTTTCATAGTTTAGTCTGAAAAGGCATTATGGTTCCCACAAGTGGGGGTGTCTCATAATGAGTCCTTCCAATGAAGGATAATAGCAACCTATTAGTTCACCATTTAATATACCCAAATGTATGAGGCATATGAGTTATAGATATACTAGCAATCCCTCATTCTTGATTGAAAAATGAGTTCATGGTTTGTAACACCATACAAGGTAAAAAAGGACATAATTTATATAGAATTAAATGCAAGGGATTGATAAAAATTATAATATTAGAAGGAATATTATTTGTCTTTCAGATTTAATTCTCATCCCCAATAGAGTCAGCATTGTAGATTTTCATGTTTTATCAAGGATGAAGTAGTTAGTGTTTTGAGTTACCACCTGGCTTTACACTATGACCACTAATCTTCTACCTAAAATGGGTTCAAAATTAGATCTTATTAATGCCCCAATAATATACCTTTATAATTTAATGTTTATTAATCCCGTATCATGCAAGCAAGCATTTTCATTAAAAGCATAAATATCACTTCTTCACATAAAGAAAATAAATTTCAACATTTAAAAATGTATAATAAACCATAAATGTACATCAAACATTCATAAATTGAGTCATTCATTAATTGTTGCTTGACCTGACAACTAGTAATTCCATAGCAATTGGCGGTAATTGTGCAACTCTCATCTCTAGGAGATTAACCTTTATTTAAATACATTTTATATGACTTTTATTAAGGAAAATTCAAAACCATTTTGCTATGAAAACACTAATTAGTTAAATAGAAAAATCATTAATTTGAGGTTAGGACTTTTTTACAGGTAAAACAAGTTGTTAAACTATCTATTACAATCCAAAAATAAGCAAAAGAGATAAAAGGTACAAAACCAAATAAGTAAATAAGGAATAAACAATTGGTCCCATTTTGGCATCGCTACATTCATATGGACACTTTATTGCCTTTGGTCTATGTCTGTGTAAACTATAAGATGTCATAACTTATATATCTATCTAGACCTCATGTCCAGCATAGATGGTCAATCTTGCACAACTTAAAAGCAAATGATTAGTAACATAAATTGAGGTCCATAAGGACTTAATAATTGTACCAGATATAGTTATTATCATACATGTTAAAGATACAAATATGGATATAAATATATAAAAAATCTACGTGAATAATAATTATAAATAGAGTGATGATTAGAATAATTAAAGATGAAAAGAGAGATAAAAAAACACAAAAACATCTGTATAGACAACATAAAACATATTCATTCAAAATAGACAACTGCTTGGATTATAGTCCTCATTAAATAGAGTTTGTGTAGCCTTTACATTAGTTTTAGAATGTAAGTTTCACATATAATGTCAAATAAAATGACTATGATTAATTATAAAGGCATATTTAACGTCAATATAAATTATTAACATGCTATATTGATTAACATAGATGAAACATATGTTATTAGACATTAAGTAAATATTAAAATAGAATATAAAAGATGAATATAAAACCATTATCAAACATGGGTCCGTACATACCTCATATTATATATATATTCAAATAATAAGTCTGTTTGGACCTTAAAATCCATTAAAATATGTTTATGCAGACTTAGGCATCAGTTCTAGAAAATAAATGTGATTATGATTTTCTAATGAATGATTAAAATATGATGAAAATGATCTAAAATGTTAACCTAGTCCTATAATCAATGTGAGGATTACATAGAATCACCTCACATGTCAATTAATCACAGGAGATCCTTGGTTGAATAAAAGACATAAAAAGAATGAATGAAGATGAAGAATGAAAGAAGCCTCACATCTTACCTTTAAGTTAGCACCAAGCAACAAGACAAATGTTTAGTTTTGGAAGAATAATTACTTTAGTGAGGATTTAGGACTACTAAAGCAAATCTTACATTAGAGTCTTCACTTTAGACTCTTAGAATTTTAGGGTTATTATTTATAGATTATGTGTTGAAATAGGTTAATGGAAGGGGTATTTATAGTGTTTCTTTGTTGTATTCCTATCTAGAAGAGAGGGAGTTCTAGTAGGATTAGGAATAAGAGTCAAAATAGAAGGATTAAGTTTCTGGAAGCTTTTCAACAATAGGTCAATACAGACCATGGTTTGGGTTACTAGGTCTATGTAGGCTTAGGCTCTCATTTACCCTAGCAAGCTATGGTCCCTAGGCCTTGTTCTAGGCTGAATCTATTTTAGTTCACATGAACATGGGCTTTTTCTTATCTGATAAACTATGGGCTATGGGCTTTATTCATCTAAGCTGGGTTTATATTAGTTGGTGTTGAGGTTATAGCATTAAGTCCGAGTAGACTTACACCATGATGGTTCATATGAACAAAGGTTTTAGGTTTCTTGACTTATTACTTGATCCTATCTCTAGTTATCATCATAGGCCCAATAAGTGAATGAGTCCATACCATAAGGGCTTTATCCATGCACCCCTATTAGAATCAATATCAGAAACAGAGGGTTTAGGCTAATTGCAATGCAAGCTATTCAAGTTAGGTTAAAGTTTAAGTCCATATGAAAGTTCTAAACTCAAAATCTAAGTATCTACATAGAGCACCAGCTAGACAATATGTCATTAGGGCTAGATAAAAAGATGATACACCGAATATGACAAGAAGTACTTTTAACTCTTTGATTTACCTACTTTAACACTGATTGATTTGAGTTCTACACATTCTTACATCTGTACTATGTGGGCACTAGATTAAAGGTTAGTGTTAGAGATGCTTCAAATTGAGATTATTGTTACTAATCTGATAGGTTATCATGCCATTATTGATAAAGTGTATAAAGGTTATCCTTTGTCAATACAAGGATATAAGTTTGTAACTGACCTTAATGAGTTACCTTTTAAAGAGTTTGATTTGATCTTGGGCATGGATTAGTTGTCCAAGTATCATGTAGTTATGGACTATAGAAAGAAGTGAATCACACTTAAGGCTACTAATAGGATAGAAGTGATAATTGTGGGAAAGTGATCGGATTCTATGTCTAATGTGATATCAATGGTTATGTGAGAAGATTAATGAAAAAGGGTTGCAAAGTATATCTAGCCCATATGGTTGACACTGAAGAGTAGGGATAAAAGCAAGCTAGATACCAATAAATTAGAATTTGAGGATGTTTTCTAGAAGGGCTACTCGATTTACCACTAGAATGAGAGCTTGAATTTGGAATTAAAGTTTTGTCAAGCACAACACTAGTGTTCATAGCTCCTTATAGGATAGCTTTTATAGAGCTAAAGGAATTAAAACAATAATTGTAGGAGTTATTGGATAAGGGTTTTATCAAACCAAACATATCTCTATAGGGAGCACTAGTTCTTTTTTTTAAGAAGAAAGATGGCTCCTTAAGACTATGTGTGGATTACAGATAGTTGAATAAGGTCACTATCAAGAATAAGTACCCTTAAACTTATATCAATTACTTGTTTGATAGAGGCATATGGCTTATCTAGGATTGATATTAGATCGGGATATTACCAGTGAAAGGTGAAAGAGACAAATGTGGCAAAGATCGCAGTTAAAACAAGATATGGCCACTATGAGTTTTTAATAATGCCATTTGTGCTTACTAATGCACCAGTAGTATTTATGGACTTTATGAATTGTATTTTCCACTATTCTTAGATTAGTTTTTTATGGTCTATATTAAGACATCCTTGTGTATTCTAAGAATTGAGAGGAATATAAAAAGCATCTGAGGACTGTTCTACAGATGTTGAGAGATAAAAAGCTCTACGCCAAGATTAACAAGATAAGGAGTCCTTTCTAGGGCATATAGCTTTAGTACATGGCGTTAGAGTTGATCCTAGAAAGACTGACGCATTATGGTATAGAAGCCACCTAAGAACACAATAAAGTTTATAAATTTCTTATGTTTAAGTAGTTACTATAGGTGGTTTGTTAAGGGGTTTTCCTTGATTTATGTCTTTATGGCATGTCTTTTGAGGGAAAATGCCAAGTTTATCTAGGATGACAAGTGTCAAGAGAGTTTTACAAGTTAAAGAATATATTGACAGAGGCTTTAATCCTAGTTCAGCTAGTATAAGAGAAGGATTTCATGATCTACATTGATGCTTCATTGAATTGGTTAGGATGTGTGCTTATGCAAAAAGGCAAAGTTGTGGCCTATACTTCAAGATAGTTGAAGCCTCATGAAAAAATCTATCTAACCCATGATTTAAAACTTGTAGTCATAGTGTTTGCTTAAAGATATAGAGGCTTTATTTATATAAGGAGAAGTGTTATGTCTACATAAAGGAGTATGATTGACTTGTTGACTATCATCTATGGAAAGCCAATATAGTGGTAGATGATCTTATTAAGAAGTTTATCTTGGCTTTGAAAGCTATGGATATTAGTTTAAAGTTGTTAGATGATAGAGGTTTGTTAGCTGAGCTTCAGATCAAACCAAGTTTGTTACAATAAGTAAAAGAAGCTTAGAAGGATGATCATAGGCTTATAAATATCATGAGTATGATTTAATAGGGGAAGCATACTAAGTATGAGATTAGGAATGATGGTCGTTTGTATTATCATGATCCTTTATATGTACCTAATGTTGAGGATCTGAGGTAGTAGATTTTGCAAGAAGCCTATAATACACCTTATGCTATGAAACTTAGTAGTATTACGATGTATCAAGATTTGAAGATAGTTTATTAATGGCTAGGAATGAAGAGAGATATAGCTGAGTTTGTGACCAGATGCCTTGTCAATAAGTTAAGGCTGAGCATTAAGTTCCATCTAGTTTGCTTTATCCTATAGCAATACTAAAATGGAAATAGGATAGAGCCACCATAGATTTTGTAGTTAGGTTGCCAATAACAAAAAGCAAATGTGATTCAGTTTGGGTGGTGGTTGATAGATTGACTAAGTTAGCGCACTTTATACTAGTGAGAATGGACTTATCTTTAAAGAAGCTGGCAGAGTTGTATATTGATAAGATTATCTGGTTGTATGGTGTGCTGTCATCTATCATTTTTAATTGAGATCCCAAATTTACATTAAGGTTTTGAAAAAAGCTCCATAATGCCTTAGGTACTTGACTCAATTACAGCATGGTATTCCATCCATAAATGGATGGTCAATATAAGAGAGTCATTCAAGTTATTAAAGACATGTTAAAAAGCTGTGATAATAAGTTTAAGGGAAGTTGGGACCATTATCTTTCATTAGTAGAGTTTGCTTACAATAACAATCATCAAGTGAGCATAAGCATGGCTCCTTATGAAGCCTTATATGGGAGAAGATGTAGAACTCTATTGTGTTGGAGCAAGTTAAGTGAGAATAAGCTCATGGTGCTAGATTTGATTAAAGATGCAAAGGAGAAAGTGAAGATTATCTAAGACAAGCTAAAGGCTACTTCAGATAGACAAAAGTCATATCCAGATCTAAAGAGAAAAGACATCCAACATAAAATGGGAGATAAGGTGTTTCTCAAAGTATCTCTATGGAAAAAGGTGGTTAGATTTGGAAAGAAGGGTAAGCTAAGTCTATGGTTTATTAGCCCATTGATAATTGAATGTGTAGGACCAATGGCTAACCAACTAACTTTACCTCTTAAGCTATAGCATATACATGATGTTTTCTATGTGTTAATACTTTAGAGATATAGATCAGATCCATTACATTGGCTATTAGTAAAAAAAGTGGAGATACAACCAGATCTATCATATGAAAAAGAGCCAGTGAGAATCTTAGCTCGAGAGGTTAAGGAGTTGCAGAACAAAATAGTGCCTTTGGAGAAGGTACTATGGGGATATCATAATATGGATGAAGTAACCTAGGAGAGTGAGGTTCAGATGATAGAGCAATATCTCCCACTATTTACATTAGATAATTTTAAGGACCAAATTTCTTTTAGAGGCGAAAAGAAATGTAATACCCTAAAAATTCACGAATTATGGATAGCACTTCCTAGGATATGAACAGTATTTCCCAAAACCCAAGTTACACTAATGTGACCAAAAGGAAGTACTAGTCATAATATAATTTTAGGCAAAATTTGTATTCAAAATGAAGTCATAAAATGGTTAAAAATGCAAGAAAAGATTTTATGGCAGCATCTCATGAACAGTGACATAGGCAAAGCTAAACTATAAAATAACTCGTTTTTGCTCATAAAATTTTAAGATCAATATAACTTGATACTTAAATATTATAAATAAGACAATGGCATTGGAATTGGAATTTTTAGATATCAAAAGGTACTTTTCTGAGAATCAAGGAAAGATTAAAGTATGATATTATTTTCAAATTTCCTTTTTTTCAAGGAAGGGTTTTTAGGGGTTCACAAGGTCTTGATGGCATGATTTTATGGGATATATTAAGTAATAGTTGAGGGTTAATTATTTAATGAAATAATTAAAAAAAAGAAAGAAGTATAAGGCATAAAAGGGTGGCAATTGGATTTTAGAAAGGGAAAATCCTAGCCCTCTATTTTATTGACCAAAGTCAAAGTCAAAAGATGTATAAATAGTGAGTCAATAAGGGAATAATGGTTGTATCCATCTTATCCCTTAAGCTGGCACCATAAAAGGGACCTCTCTCCTTTATTTCTTCTTCTTTATTCTTTAATTCACCTATAAATCCTCACATCGAAGATATCATTTAGCCTCTTTATGACCCTTAAAGCACTCTAAAAGAGAAAAATGAAATAAAGGATGAGAATTTCATGGTGGAGCTATAGTGTGAATAGTGATATGAATTTTATTAGGTAAGATTTTTTGGGTTTTAATATTTTTTCTATGATGTATGGATGCCCAAGAAGGCATATATATAGTTAGAATTGATTTTGGAGTTGTATTGGATTTATTGGAATTTTATAAATTTATGTCTATTATATGTGTAGAGAAGGAAAGAATTAGTAGAGTTAAGAGGAAAGAGAAGCCTTAATCAAAATTTGGTGGTGTATTTTTGTGACACCCCCTACTGGATTCCCGAAGAAACCTAATAAGTGATGCATTTCCCACTAGGTCACCCATCCTAAAATTTCCCTATGGTCATTCATTTAACTTTTACTTATACCACACTAGACAATTCTATCTAAACCTAAAATCATTTCGATTAGTTCTTATAATCCATTTAGGTTAGTATCTTTATAGTTCAGCCATTATAGAGAGAATCTGACACAATATCATATCGTTTAAAAATTCGGCAGCATGATAGCTGCTTAGGTCCTTATCCCAAAATTACTATTCACCTGTAACCACTTCAATATTACTTATCATATCCCTTGGACCCATCTAGTCCCTTATTCTCAGCCTAACATCAACAACTATCACACTTCACACTTAGGCCTCAAGCCACAGATAAAAGCATGCATATATAGAGCCTTAGGCTCACATCAACATCACACATCACAACTAAACATACATTCACAAGAAAAGTATATAGGACTATTTATTTACATCAGTAGTTTATGTCACTTACATACTTAACATATATAGAGCTTAAATACATGGTTCTACACAATTCCCACATAAGTATATGGATATCAGAACAGTACAACCTCCTTTTCTTATTCTTTCTCAATTATCCTCTGAACTCCCATCGGCATGCTTCACGAGGCAAGATTCTGCTCCTGAGTACCTGTACACCAAAATAGGTATACTGAGTATACGAAATACTCAATGGTGAACTTAAACCATTTAAATCATGGTAATATATTATTTCCATACTTGTGTAGTTAATAACTAGTTTTTTTTACTTCATTATGTAATTTAATTATACAATAGGGTGCTAAATTCTTAAAATACCCCTAAGGTATTTATAAGTCCTGAGATAGTTTTTTTGACTCACATAAATTATTTAAAGTAGTTATTATATTCATAGCATGCATATTTGACATTAATCAATTTATTTGACAACATATGCATTAAATGGCCAAAATACCCTTTAGCCTATATTTTATCAATTACTCAAAAAAAGGTATCCAATTATGCTTAATTCTTATTTCTATGATCAGTCTGATTATTTACTTAATCTAATTCACTAGCCCGACTAGGAAGATGACACTTAAAAACATTGGATCTAGAGGGAAAAATAAACTGGTGTAGTGGTCCCCATTCTGGACTTACGCCGTTGCATCGACATGTATGTCATAATGGAGATTAGCCGTAGCCCTCTAGACACAAGTGAATAGTATTTATGTGATATAATAGAGATCAGCCCGTAGGCCTCCCTAGCCATAAATAAATAGCATCAACATCTGGGTGACATAATAGAGATCAATCCGTAGACCTCTCCAGCCACTAATAAATATCATCAACAACTGGGTGACATAATAGAGATAAGCCCATACACCTCTCCAGCCACCAAATAAGTTTACTGCCTAAACATCAAACAACTAGCAACTGTAAAACCCTAAGTTGACTGGTCAACCCATCTAGTGGGTGTCTAAATATGGGCCAAGTAGCTCAATTTAAGTTCATTTATTAACCAAAAATATTCTTATAATATCTATGGTCTAAAAATAAACAGTTAAAATTTTTATCAAGTACTTTATTTTTCAGCCGGTCTAGTATAACCACATTTTGGCTCTACTGGGTGAAAATTCCAAAATAATATTTGATTATGCTATTACTAAAATTCAAGGTTTAATATGTTATGAATTATCATGGCATTAATACTAAAAAATTTAACACTTTCTGTGCAATGACATTTTTGGTTTAGGTACTAGTCGACTAGATTGTTATAGGTCATTTCGACCACTTTTCAAGTCAAATTCTAGGACTATTTTAAGTCCAATTTTAACATAGTTTTTAATGTCTTAATGACCACATTCATAGTCACAAGGCCAAACACATTTAGGCCAATTCCTAGGCCAACCAATAGGCACAATTTCCATACATACAAAGGTCTCAAATCTAGCCCAAAAAGGCACAAGTAAAAATGCAATTTCATAGCACACTTCAAGCCACTATTTTAGTCATTATTCTAAGCTATTGCTTACATTTTAGTTCCATTCTTATTAATCATATAAGGGTACATTCTCATGGCATATTTGAAATGATATTAGGCCATATACATTGTTTAATTTAAAGCTATTACAAGCCAATTATCATAGCCATCACAATTCACATGTCTAACATTTCAATAAGCTTAATTACATGCTAACATAAACTTAATATGATCTCAGGTAACATGGAAAATGCCACATCATTTCAATCCTTTACCAAATTATAGCAATGTTCATCCATACATACATGCCATAAACACAATTATACTCATATACACCCATTCTCAAGCAAATTCTCATTGGTTATTAATCATTACTCATAAAATCCATTAAAAGTAGTCCTCAAGTACAAGCATGGATGGCATATTTCATCATGATTCCCAATTACAATTGCTATAATCTTTATTTTAACATACCAAACAATTTTGAATTCACATACTAGGCACTTTACAACCAAGCCAGTCATCAAAAATCCTCAAGATTAGCCAGCAAATAAAGCTAATTTCTCATATTCTTTGAATCATGTCTCCTTAAATCACTAAGTTCTCACTTAACCATCCCTACCATGGAAGAAATTACTAATAAACTCAATATTCTAGCCATCCCAAATCATCTTAAATCATCCTAGGCACCCTAAAGCATGAAGAGAAGGCTTAAAGTTCACTTACTTGTGATGGAGTCCCTTGAATCTATAAGGACAGTAGGTTGACTAGCAATAATAGTGGCTTTCCTCCCCCTTCGTAGACCTTAAAATGCCATCCTTCTACCACAAACACCTCACACACATCATCACATAGATGTTAGCCATGATCTAGCATCAAAAAGTAGCCAAAAAACCTAAGAAATGGAGGAGAAATAGCCATAAACTCACCTTTGGGTTAGTATTCTAGACTATCTGAACTAGAAAATTTTGGCAATTTTTTCTCCCAATTGAGAAGTCCCTTTTGCCCAATTCTTTTTCCCTTTGGTGCCTAATAGGCAAACTTAAATTTAGATGCCAAAATCACCATTTTAGAGAAGAGAAGAAAAAGTTAAGACCAGTTTACTCCATAATTAGCATCGATAACAGTAGCTGGAAGGGGAAAAGAGTTCTTTCTTCAATCTAAGTGGAATTCCACTTGTTGAGTGATATTTGCCACTTGGAATGGTGTGGGCCCTATTCTAACATGTCAAAGCTATCCCAAAACTTCCTGAACCATCTCGATTTTGCGACAAACTTCAAAAATTCATAGTAATTTACTCAAATCTCAAAAAATTACATTATTTATTTTAAAATTTATATTTTAATTCCCTCTACCTACTCAAAAAATTTCATTGCCAAATTCCTTCGATAGGGTAGTTTTTAGATTGCCTCGATTTGCTTGTCAACCTAAAAAATTATGAGAATTTACAAATGACCACCGATTCAAACAATTCTTTCACTATTGGACTCAGTGTAATTTTTGAAATTCAAGGTCCACTATTTTCGGGTCCATCCGAGCACATCCCGTGTCAATCTCAGCCCGAAAAATTTTTATTACACTGAGGGGTAGCTTTCAGTCCAAAATGAATTACTAGTTCTGCTAATTTTTTAAATTTTGCTCTTTTCATTAAATTAAAGTCCCTTAAAGTTTCATGACCAGTGTCACTAGGTCGACGTGCAAGTAACCTGGCACCTCGGGTGCACTTCTCGGACCCTGTGGCACTGTTCATGAGGCCTCAAAACCTAGGCGTTACAATTTTGACCCATTAGTAATTGTATTCAAGTTAATATATGCAGTGCATAAGCGTCTTGCCATATGAAACATGTGTATGTAATTATGTGATATATGCTAGTTAGTGTAATTTGTTGGAATTGAGTAATTTGCTATTTTTTATCATGAATGATGCTTAAAATTATGAGGTGATGATGTTTTAGCTTCTTGAGGTCTCTTTCTTGGTGAGTCCAAATTGCCTTTTGCAAAATCATTAGCTTAACTATGGCCTAATAGACATAAAAATATGCTTATGTTACTAATGGAAATGATGATAAAGTAATATGTAATTTTGCTATGTATGTTTATGTTAACTTTTATGGGTAGGTATGATATTAAGAGGTGGTTGAATCCTTTATAGAGCCTTTATTAGATAATTTTGCTACAAGAGATAACTTAATGAGGATGCAGGAGTATTATGTGACATATGAATAGTGTAGTATGCTTTAATTACTTAATTGGTAAAAATGTCATTTTTTCTATGCTTAGTATACTATGTGAATTTAATTGTTATAAATGGTATATTATCCAATGTGGTTAAAGTATATGAATCCAAGCTCATGAGGTAGTTATTCAAGTATAAGTATGTATTTGATGCCTACTTAAGTAATTAAGCTTCTTTTATGTCATGTATGATATATAAGAAATATGTAAGATGTGATAGTAAGTTTATATGAGTAAGACTTATATGGCATTTTATGACATTACACATCAAGTGATATAATTGAAGGCCTAAAGTAAAGTATATAAGAATGAGAATCATAATAATTAAGATATCACCCCATACGATTAGACAACCTAGATCAGATAGGTTAACTAGTCAACAAGGGAACTTTAGTAGCTGTTAGCATACCTTCAGGTGTGAGTGTGGCCTTTGGGCAAAATTAGTATAGCCTTAAGGAAAAATTAGTATCGTCTTCGTGTAAAATCAGTATGGCCTTCATGCATTATTATTCCCGTTATCTAGTTTTGGCTTATTTTCTTTTGGTTATAGGCATAAAATATTTCAACATAAATATAAAAATGATGGAATGCAAAGTAAATTTTACACATACACTGAAGTTAAGCTTATTAAAGATGTTGTGGTTAATATATATGCTTGAGACACCATTATGCTCATTATAAATTATTGCTTTGACATTACGTATGATTATAGTATGATGTACATATCCATATCTATGATGTTAATTTCTATAAGAATAAGGCTATTGCATAATATACATGTGAGCATGCATATGTTAAATTGAATACACCATTAAGCATTCTTTTAGCAAATCATTTTTTATTTTGTGATATGTAGGTTAAAGAAATCATATTAGAGTCAAAGCCTCAATATCAGCAAGTTAATCAAGTGAAAATTCTTTTGGTATTTTGCTTTTCTTTTATATAATATGTGATATACTCATATAATGGCACTCTCATATAATTTGAGGGATTGGGCCTAATCTATGATGTATACATTTTTATAACTCTTCTTTATTATATAAGTGTGCATGATTATATAGGACTTGTATGATATCACTTCTTTATATATGCTTAATGAATGTTGTGTTTGAGTTTGGTTGAGTTGAGCTTGGATGGTTAGGTAGACCGTGATGATATTATGCTAGGTTGTGATATTTTAGAAGTGTTATTTTTATATAGGTCATTATTTGGGATTGTGCTCGATACAGCAATTATGTTGTCAAAATTTTGGCACGAGGACCCTAATCGTATACCTTGGAAAATGTTTTTTGAAAATTAATATTTTTAAAATTGTGTGTGTGTAAAGTATGTTTAAATCTCAAATATTAAGGTTTTAATTTATATGGGTTAACTATAACAGTAGTTTGAATATCAATTCATGTGCCTATGACACCCTTTACCTAGTTCGATCACCAGCTGGTCACCAAACAAGACTAAGAAGTGTGCACATAACATGCTATCTGATCTCAAATCATACAACATTGTTTAACACATTTTAACGTACATGATTAAAGCATTAAAATGTGAGTTTTCAAAAACTATTCAAAAATTGAGTTACATATTCAAATTTGACAATCCCTATGCCAAAATTTTTGCAGCATAATGGCTGTGCTGAACACTATCCCAAATTTTTGAATAGTAACCTGCAATCAAGATAACACTTCTAAAACATTTCACAATCATTTCCCCATCTCTGTGATCTTTCTGATCACTTCAAACATAAATAATCACAACCATAGTCTCAACCTCTGGTAGAGATAACATATAGGCATAAAACAATTTAAGAGTTTATATTGCCTCTAATAGTATATACTTGACTCCAATAGCACTCTTATATTGCCTTGACTACAATAGCAAGCTTATATTACATAGGAACACATAAATCAGAGCTCTAATACCACAAAATGTGACACCTCTTACCCAGTTCAATTGCCAGCAAGTCACCAAAAATGACTAAGGAGTGCACACATAACATGTTATCCAATCTCAACTCATACAATATTGTTTAACACATCTTATCATAATGAATAAAGCATCAAAATGTGATTTTTCAAAAATTGAGTTACATATTCAAATTTAAGTATCCTTATGCCAAAATTTTGGCAGCATAATGGCTGTACTGGGTAGCATCCTAAATTTTTGAATGGTAACATGCAATCAAGATAACACTTCTAAAACATTTCTCAATCATTTCCTTATCTTTGTGATCCTTCTAATCACTCAAAATCAACAATCACAATCACAGTCTCAACCTCAGAAAGAGACAACATACAAGCACAAAACAATTTTAAGAGTTTAAATTCGATTACAAAACCATATACTTGTTATAATTAGAAAATAATATCATTTAGGGCCAAAGCTAATTAAATCCAACATTAGAGTGCACTTCTATCTCTATACATCTCACAATTCAATTACATGCAACAAAATTTACCAAAAAGAATGGTCTTCTCTTACTTGTTTGGATATCCCAAGACTTGGGCTCAATTGTCCTTCTAACCTATACATCACAAGTGAAATGATGCACTAAGTGAATAGCTAAGTGGAGCAATCGAAATAACTTCGACATAATACCATATATAATCATGCTTTATTGTTTAAGATTGAGCTAATATAACTTATGGTAAACATAATATCATTCATCCTATGCATATGGATTATCAAGCATGAGGAAAATTATTATACATAATGAGCATATCTATATATAATACACTACATGTCATTTATACATGCTATAAAATGGTCATACATAATACCAAAGTTGCATACTTTATACTATTCATTACTCATATGACAAAATCCATTCATTATGTGTAAGAGACTATTTATGTTCTTTTTATATATCCATTCAATTATCTTTATAATGGCTATATTAATGAGAACACAAATCCTATAGATATTGGGATCAATATGTGTAGTGGCCCATATTTTGGGCCTGAATGGCTACTACACTAGCATAATTATACAATAATCCTAATGGACCTGAATGGTGGCTGTACCCATATAAAAGTGTGCAGTGGCCCCATAAGGCTTGAATAGTAGTTGCACCAACATGGATCTAAAGATAAAAATAATATAGTTCATTGTGTCAAACTAAAAGTGGACCCATAAACTAACATCAAAGGACCGAAATGCCCTAGTAGCTGTTATATCCCTAATTAACTAGTCAACTTATCCATATCTAGGTTGTTACTCATATGGGCTATCCTTATGTGGTTTTAATTACACCATCATATTATAGCTTAAGGTAACTTATAATGGTTTTGGCATCATGCAAAAATTAATTAAACCAGAAATATAAGCTATTTTCCATACTTCAGTGATTAAGTATAAGGTTACAGGCATTAATCACTCATGTCATACATCATCATTATATTCTTATATACATATAATCAACATCTCATAATCCATTTTTAACATGTGATCATGGATCTTTCATTACATGTTCACTTTAAAGCATATACATGCATTATAACACTTCTAAAACATAAGTTTTCGAAAACTTTTCAAAAATTGAGTTACATATTCAAATTTGACAATCCTCGTGCCAAAGTTTTAGCAGCATAACAACTATATTGGACACTATCCCAAATTTTTTAATAGTAACCTGCAATCAAGATAACACTTCTAAAACATTTCTCAATCATTTACCCATCTCCGTGATCCTTTTGATCACTCTAAAAATCAATAATCACAACCACAATCTCAACCTTAAAAAGAGACAATATACAAGCATAAAATAGTTTTAAGAGTTTAAATCCAATTATAAAACCATATATGGGTTATAATTACAAAATAATATTATTTAGGCCTAAGACTAATTACATCCAACATGAAAGTGCATTTCTAAGTCTATACATCTCATAATTCAATTACAAACAGCACAATTTACCAAAAAGAATGGTCTTCTCTTATTGTCTGGATGTCTCAAGGCTTGGGCTCAATTGTCTTTCTAACCTAAGCATCACAAGTGAAATGATGTGCTAAGTGAATAGCTTTGTGGTGTAATCGAAATAACTTTCGCATAATGTCATATATAATCATGCTTCATTATTCAAGATTTAGCCAACATAACTTATGGTAAATATAATATCATTAATCTTATGTATATAGATTATCAAGCATGAGGAAAAACATTATACACAATGAACATATCTACATATAATATACTATATGTCATTTATACATGCTATAAAATAGTCATACATAATACAGAAACTGTATACTTTCTACCACTCATTACTTACATGACAAAACCATGCATTATGTGTAAGAGACTATTTAAGTTCTTTTTAAATGTCCATTCAATTATTTTTATAATGCCTATATAAATGAGAACACAAATCCTATAGATATCGGTATCACCATTTATAGTGGCCCATATTTTGGGCCTAAATAATTACTGCATGAGCATAACTATATAGTGATCTTAATTAACTTGAATGATAGCTGTACCTAC
>CANXYI010607690.1:0-19651 GCA_948208565.1 Hura crepitans
TATGTTGAGTAACACTAATAATTTGTATGTAAAAGCTAATAATAAGAACAAATTTGAAAGTTGAATTTAATTAGACATATATTGTCTTATTTTTTAAATATTTTATTTTACCATGATTTTGAATTTTGAATGTGTAAGAAACAAAGATAAAGAAGTTTGATTTAATTTGTTTTAAAATTTTATATGAATCTAATTTATGATATATATTTGTACAATCATTTAGTTTAAACTCAATTTGTTTACTTTAAAGAATAGATGGTAGTTTAGTAAATGATGTAATAATTATTTACTTTGAAGAATAGATGTTACTTTGAACTAACATTGTCTTCAGTAATTTGACAAAGAATAGATGTTAGTTCAATAATTGATCTAAAACTTCCCAAATATCTCCTCTTGCACATTTAAAGGACTCCTTTTTCAAAATCCTTAGTAATGATTTAAAAATTGGGTATTAATGCATTTTTTGTGGTGAAAAGTAGAATCAAAGGTAAGAGTTATTGTTGTTGCACTTTACTACAACGATAGCAACATTGCGGGCTTCATCCATGGTGAGCATTGTTATAGTGGCAATTGTCTTTCATTTCTCTATAAGTTATCATTGTCAGATTGATATGGAGTGATTAGCAGCCATGCATTTCAACTTCATAAAGGGAGGCTCTCTAATGAAAAAGGTTTTAAATCAAGGAGATCTGATGTTAGAAAATCAAAAAAATGAGCAAGAAAGAAGGAGAAAGAGATAGCATCAAGGAGGGAAGAGGAAGGTGGCTTTGGGTTAGGGTAGAAAGAAAAGGGAAAGTGGGGAAAAAGAAAGAAAATAGAAAATAGAGTAAAAAGAAAAAAAAAAGAGAAAGTAAAAATAATTAAGAAGATAAAAGAAGTAAAAGAAAAAAGATAAAGTAAAAGAGAATTGGAAAAAAAAAATAAAAAGGAAAAGTAAAAGTAAAATGTAAAAGAATAATCTACCATTTAACCTTTCAACATTAAAAGACCTCTTCTAAGAATTTCATCATTAAAATCTACCCCCTTCCTTTGCTTTAACTCATTACCTATCCAAAAAATAAATTAGCGTATCTTATTGGATAAGATAATTAAAGAGAAAATAAAAGAAAATAAGACATAAAATGTATAAACAACAAAACTAAGGTGTGGGTGCACCTTAAAAATTGGGTTGTCTACCAACAAACATTCTTCTTTATTATCATAAACTTGCCACCCCTATCTTAATATCTTTTAATCCAACTTTAATTCTCATTATAGTGCACTTTCATATGTTATTATTTGAAAATTAATTTTAATCATAAATTTCTCGTATACTTCTTAGGATATTCAAGAATTAAATTCCTAAAAAATTACAAAAAAATCAATTTATCACCATCACTTAAATCAAATCTTGAAGAAAAATGGTCAATAAATTCCACCAAAACACATCACTATGAATTTTCTTTGTATCAAAAACATTAATTTCAATAATTTCACCATCGATTTTTATAACTTGCTCTTCAAACTATTCATCCTTTTACTGATGAACAGTAACTTATGTCTCTGCCTTGTCATCTAAATTGTGCCTAAGGCTTATCAAAGGAGAAGTTTTTAGCAACTTTTCTTTGCTTCTTAAATTGATTACACTAGCATTTTGGCTTAAGCTTAAGGATTCTAGCCTATTTAGACATGTTGCCAATTGGCTTGCTTAGTTTTCCAAGTTTTCAATACTCGCTCTTATCTCTTATCGAAATTGTAAAGTGTTAATAGTAAGAGATTTGAAATTTTCTTCAAGTGAAATACTTGAACTTGGAAAATTTAATTATGGTGGAATAGGTGGCATGGGGTGAAATTGCTAGAAAATTAGCAATTGCATCTCATAGCTATAATTTGGATAATGATTCCACCTTAAATTATAAGTATAAAATATAGTGTTTGAGCTAGATTAAAAATCCTCCAAAAGCATAATTATATTCTAAGGTGTTATCTTAAAGTGTCAGACACAGAAATGATCATTATACACATAAATTCCACATAGTTTACCTAGTTGCATATTTTCTATGACATAATTCAAAAGCAAAAAATTTAAACAAGAAAGTTCATATTCAAGTGAGAAAATGTAACACGTGCAACACACCTCTTAAAGAGAGGATGCCATGTATATGGAAGGTGTCAAACAAAAAAGAGAGAGAGAGAGGAGGATAGTGTATAAAAGGGGAACTGAGAGGCATTGTGACACCTTTTACCTTATCTGATTACCGGACCCAAAGAAGAAATGACACCCAACCATATCTAATTCATTCCATTTTCTCCTACCATTATTTATTTGATTATCATTTCTATTATTAGAAGTTAGTTAAATTTTTATCATTTGATACTTGACCTTTTCAGACCAATTAAGAACATATCTCAAATAATTAGGACTTTCATGTTGAAAATTTGGTAGCATAACTGCTAACTAGAGACATTGCCGAAATAATAACCTACAAAAAATACACTACTATATATACATACACAATAATTCCCAACTTCAGATCCTTCTAATCCTCTCAATACAATCGAATAATCTAGTACCAAAAAATTTAAAGCCATACCACATTCACATCATTAATACACATATATATATATTTACATTATGTATACACAAGATCATTAGGGTTACAAAACTTTATGCAAAGTAGGTTTAAGCCCATACCACTACTTATATATGAGTGCCATTTACACTATTTTACATTACAAATGAGGTACAAAAATATACACAAAAGAAGAAGATTAATCAATTACACTTGCGATGTTGAGGCTGAGCTACTACTGATTATCTCTTACCTACGCATCAAAACACGATGTGCTAAGCATAATGCTTAGTGGTGTATTCAATGAAATATATATTAAGAATGTAAACACAAACATATATATAATGTCAAACAACACATGCATACCACGCAAATTGTACTATAAATACATGTAAATATTTTTAGTTTTTTATATGGTTTACCTTTTCTTTAGTGTTTATACAAATTTCAATATTAGTTTTCATTTTAACTACTTAACTATCTTTAATCTTATTATTCCTTAAATTAGCCTATACTTGTGAGACACCAATCCAATATTAGATATCGGGATCTCAACCATAAAGGTCTCCTAAGTATATAGTGATCCATATTTTAGAACTTACTATGGCTGCACCAGCATAGGTAATTGTGCAGTGGCCTTTCGGACCTTGTAGCTACTGCACTAGCATAACATATGTGTGCAATAGCTATATAAAACCTTACTACTACTGCACCAGCATAATATGTACATAAAAACATGTGCAATGGCCTTTCTGGACCTTACTGTTGCTGTACTAGCTTAAGATATACATATAAATATGTGCCATGGCCCTCTAAACCTTACTGCTACTACACCAACATAATATGACACCACAATGCCCTAGCAACTGCTAAACTCTGTAGTTGACCAATCAACCTATCCAGTCTAGGTTGTATAACTTATATGGGTTTCAATTAGGTATTATTTAATTTCACATATACAAGTCTTTGAATACGTAAACATATTGAAGATTAGTTCTATTTTGAGCTTATTAAATCTTCACTCTTATCTTGTTGTATTGCTTAACTAGGATACCATTATTATTACATATTCATAATTTATAGCTCATATAATCTATTGTGTTATAATGTTATGACATATGCTTTTATGCCATTGCACTTTTAACTTCACTAGCCATTTCACTTTAGGATGAATATAGCCAAGTCTTTACATTATGTATAATTCTTTTTCTAGCATTTACATCACATATAGCTAGTATACACATCCTTGATTCATAATATGCTTACACATACACATGTCCATACTCTCTCATACCTTTGGCCATATAAGTTCATTAGCTCATTCATTTAAGTTCTAAGTAAATTACTATGTTTTTCTCTAATTAACCATTCCATTAATCATAATTACCATTATATCATACATATACCTCACTTACATGCATACTATACCATTCAACCATATGTAACTATACACTTTCTCATTCTTTTCCATTTCATTTCTTTTTCTAAATATGCTTTAAACATGTATTTAAGACCATTAGATGATTAACTAGGCATAAACTGATACATATATGCATATGTTACCTAAGACATATACATGTACACTTGAATTATAGAAAATCATGCAACATGTAAGTCATTGAATACACTTACAAACTATTCAACTGGCATCAACTTAGGCTCTCTAAGCTTTCTCTTTTCCTTTCCCTTGCAATTCACCACTTTGGTCTACAAGCATAATAGATTTAAGATTAGAAAAATTCATATAAATTCTTATATTACTCCAAACTTAAAATTGAGTGTAGAAACACTTAATTGGCATTGAATTAAATCTTAAAGTAATATAAAATTAAAGAATTGAAAACTTACCAACATAAGTGGCACTATTCATCAAGGTTGCTAAACTCTAAGTTAACCCTTATTTTGGTGTTTTCTCTCAGTATATTAATCTAGAGGTGGTGGAGGCTTATTTGGTGTTAGAAATTGATTTTTATGTCTGTGTGTGTGTGTTTGGTAGAAGAATAAAGAAAAAAAGAGAGAACTTACTAATGGCATCGACCAAGCTAGGGATAAAAGAAGAGATTTTGTCTTTTAATTCAAATAAGACTCCTATTTATGTAATATAAGCCAAGGGTTAGATGTGTGCCACTTGGTTGATCTAAGGGCTCACATTTTTTCTAACTCTTTTTCTCTTTTAAAAATTAATTCTTTCATTTGATGTATAAATTTAATTCTCTTTTTATACCATTAATTGGATAATCCATAATTCATAAGTCTCAAAAAAATCATATTTAGAAACTGAGAGGAGCTAATTTAATTCAACACTTACGTTCTCATTTGATTCGTTAAATTACTTCTTAACGTCAAAAAATTATAATTCCATTACCATTAGCCTATTTAGAATTTTTTAGTATCAAGTTGTGCTATTCCAGGTCATTTTAAGCACAAACCTAATATTTTATCATTTAGTTTAAACTAAGTCACTATTTCTAAGATGCCACTGTTAAAACTTTAATTACCACTTAAATGACTTCATTTTCACTTTAAACTTCACCTAAAATTATTTTTTAATATTTACTTTCATTATGTTCAATTAATATGACTCGAGTCTCAAAAATACTATTTACCCTTCGGGAGAACACTATTCACAACTATATTTCTTATCTGTTGACTATCCAGTTAACCTTATTTTCCTACTAAAATGTAGATCCAACTTATTCCCCATATATACCTTTGATTAGTAAGAAAACCCTACTCATCCCTCAAGGGTCATTATTCATAACCCTAGGGTACACTATACCAGCACAAGATTGCTAGGTATTATAAGGATAGATGGATTTTTGCTAACTTAGACCAGCTACACTTCTATTCTTTCCATCTTTCTCATTTCTACCTATCCCAATATCTTCTATTTTTGACTTTTTTACTTCATGCAGTATGTACATATAAAATTATAGAGATATTATAAGTTTAAGCATTATAGCCTTATAATCCCACCAGACTAAAACTCTCAATATCTTTCAAATTCAATGCCATCAACAGCACTAGCTTGATTTTAGTGCTTAAAAAAGGTTATATTATAATTGAGATAATCCTTTTTATTAATAGATGTAGTTTATATTTTTAGATTTTTAATTAAACATTATTTTATGTGTTTATTTGTTAGAAAATGATTTAGATATTAGAATAGGGTTTGAAGGGTCTTATGCTAATTAGATTTTCCCTCATAATTGTTGTTCTAGGTGAGTGGATAACTATATAACTTAAGATTATTAAGTTAATTTTATACATTAATATATTTATATGAGAATGGAAATATGGCTTCTCTGGAATTATAGTATGAGTTTAATATATTGATATATGATTTTTATAATAAGCATAAGAACTAATATTAGTTAATTATATTTTATGATATTGAATTTATTAACTGCCATAGCAGAATAAGTGGCTTGATACACTTACATTATGAACCTATTAAATCACCCTTCAATGATGGGGGTCATTATGAGATAAAATTTTAAGAAACTATCATTAGGACAATGCTTTATATATATGTGCCTTTTGGGCATATGTCAGGTGGTCACCCTTTGGAGGTTGTTTACACGCGTAAGACTAAAAGTTTGCTGTTTAATGTTACGAGGTGAGCCATCATATGCCTCAAGATGTGAGGGATCATTAAGATGTTATTTTATGAGTGTATATAACTAAGATGACATAATACACTTTTATAAAAAAAATCTAATAATCACACCTTGATGGCAAGTGTTAGTATTACTCTTTAGGCTATGAGGTTAATCATCATATGCCTAAAGACGTAAAGGATCAATATGGTACATAAGAGTATAAAATTGTATTTTGATTAAGCATTTCTAAACTTAAAAAGCTAAAATTCTATTTATTTTATAGTTATTACTGTTTGATGGCAATTGCTAGTTATATGTATTTTGTTTAAACGACACTTGCTCATGTATCATATGTTATTTTGTAATTATAAGCTATAGTTAAACACTTTATTTGTTCCCCTTGTTATGTTCTTATCCATTCACTGAGTAAGGGTACTCCCCTTTTTATTTCAACATTTCCAAAGTCCACCAAATGACTAGCTAAAGCTAATAGAGGGAATTTTTTCTATTCATAATCACTCTTTGTGCGTAAAGAAAGTTAGGCCAATATATTTTGTTCGAGTTATAAAGTCTTTTAGTTTATATAACTATATGTTTTGTTTATTATATAAGGCTTGTAACTGCCTTTTTAAAATATATATAAATATAATGAAGTTATTGTGTGTAAATATAATGCTTTTGAATTTTAAAAGACATTGGTTTTAGCATTAATTGCTTATTTTGCCTATATTATATATGAGAAAGTATTATGGAGGGAGGTTATATTCATTTTTATGTTGTTTGGTATTAGAGGATTGGTTATAGGTTTTGTAGACATTTATTAAGTTTATGAGTGTTGTAGGGTGGTTATCATGTTATTTTTACTTGTAGAGAGATGTTATCTCATGTTAGAATCGATAGAAGTCACGGTGGTAGAGGTTGTGGTGACAAGAATCGACTTGTTAGATTAATGGAGATTGGACAACCTAGTAAGGATCTATCTCTTTTAGCATTTCCAAATGAGGTTACAAAGGTACACCTTCAAGTAATGATAATCTTGCTAAGGATGCCTCATATGGAAATGCTTCATGAGTAAATTCCACTTCGTCTGCATCCTTCCAACATAATGCTCCCCTTATGGCTCTCCTTTAGCTCAGCTTATTCCTGGTTAACTTGATGCTAGCTTTGTTATGACATTAGCACAAGCATTAGCAACTATAGTAGTAGCAAATGACCAGCACCAAAAACCATGGTATATTATGTTACACCATCAAAAATTATGAGCTGAGACCTTTAAAGGGACTTTAGATGTTGAGAAAGCAGGTGATTAGTTTAAAAAGTTGGAGAAGGCTTACTCTTCCATGCATTTAACTGAAATGGATGAGGTATTATATGTTAGTTCCTTCTTACAAGGAGTGGCAAAAGTTAGTTTGTTAGGGTTAGCCATTTTTATGGAGATCAGTGGACTTGGGAAAGTTCTGTAGCTAAATTCCATAAACCTTATATCTCTCATAGTCATAAGTGGGATAAATAGAGATTGTTCTTCAGTTTGAGCCAAAGTAGTATGTTAGTCATTGAGATTATGGATAAATTTTTTTTAGGATCTATATAGGTATGCAGCATATTTTATCAGTGAAGAGAAAGATAAGTGTCATAGGTTTTATGATTGGTTACATTTATCCATTCATATTGCTTTAGTCCACCATGATAGCATTAAGTTTTGTTTAATGGTTGATAAGGCATTGGAAGTTGAAAATATGATTCAAATAGTGGAGTTAGAGAAGAAGAAGAGGAAACAAAGTAATAATGCTTTTAAAGGATTCATCTAGGGGCAGGCAATGAGAAGGGGTAGCTTTTCTCAATCCAACTTCAGTTATAGTAGTAATCTTAAGGGTTACTAAAAAAAAGTCATATCAGTAAGGTAATGGATTAAAGATAAGTCAGAGTTTGGTAATGCAGCTAGTTGGTAAAGGTTTTAGAACTATGCAAAACAAATGAGGTAAACCCTAATGCCCTTCTTGTGGTAACTATCATGAGGAAAACTACAAGGTGAATGCCAAGGGATCTTATGAATGTGGGGAGATTGGCCATTTCATGCAAGAGTGTCCACAACTAACTTAAGCTTTTAGATCTAGGCAGGGATTGGTGTTATATAATAACCAGAGAGGAGGTAAGGCACAACCTCAAGAAAAACCAACAAATTCTGCTAATGCAAGCAAAGTTGTAACCTGGCCAAAGTGCAAGGTACCACCTAGTAGACCACTAACTCAAGCCCAAGTCTTTGCTATGACATAACAAGATGCCATTGAGTCTCCAAAGGTGGTGACTAGTATGTTTCATATTTTTGATAAGCATGCCATACTTTTATTGATCCCAATTTTACACATTCCTTTGTATCTACTATATTTTCTATGGATAGACTATTAAGTTCTCTAGATTATAGGTTAATTATGAGTTGCCTAATAGGTAGTTTTACAAGATATAGCCATGTGTCCAAAGATTACATAATTAGACTAGGAAAATATGAATTATTAGTAAATCTAGTACCCTTTGAACTTTTGGATTTTGATGTTATTTTAGGTATGGATTGGTTATCTCATCACCATGCCATAACAAATTTTCATGATAAGTCAGTAGTGTTTGATAAACCTGGAGCATATAAGCTTACTTTTTAAGGAAGATGGTGACTTTTTCCTTCAAACATAATTTTTATAATGGTCTCAAAAGGATTACTAAGAAAGGGTTGTCAAGCTTTTTTGGTGCATGTAATCAATACAAAATTGAAAGGACCTAAGTTAGAAATATCCCTCTTATATATGAATTGCCTAATGTTTTTCTTGAAGAACTTCCTAGGCTACCTCTAACTAAAGAGATAGAATTCTCTATTGACCTTTAACTAAAAATAGCTTTTATATCTCAAGCCCCTTATAGGATGACTCCAGCCTAACTAAAAGAGCTAAAAGTCCAATTACAAAAGTTATTAGATAAAGGATTCATTAGACCTAGTGTCTCACCTTAAGAAGCCCCTATGTTAATTGTAAAGAAAAGGGATGGCTATATTAGATTATGCATAGATTACGGATAACTGAATAGGGTTACAATCTGCAACAAATACCTTTTACCCCATATTAATGATCTTTTTTTACCAATTGCAAAGTGCTAAAATTTTTTCTAGGAGAGATTTAAGGTCGGGGTACCATCAAGATAGATCTAAGGTTAGGGTACCATTAACTCAAAATTTAAGAGTCTAATTTGCAAAAAATTGCTTTTACGAATTGTTACAGGTATTATGAATTTCTTGTGATACCCTTTTATGTCAACCAATGCTCCAGCTACTTCTGTAGACCTCATGAATTGAGTGTTCCATCTTTATTTAGATATTTGTGATTGTCTATATTGATGATATTTTAGTTTAGTCATGTAGTAAGGAGGAACATAAGGAGCATTTAAGGTTTACAAGTTTGAAGGGAAAAGAAACTATACACCAAACTTAGTAAATGCAAGTTCTAGCTCAATAGGGCAGTATTTTAAGGCATGTCATATTAGTTGAAAGAGTTTTTGTTAATCTTAAGCAAGTAAAGGTCATGGTCAATTGGGAGTCACCAACCAACCTTATAGAAGTTAGAAGTTTCTTAGGCTTAGCTGGTTATTATCATCATTTTGTCAAGGATTTATCTATCATTGCCTCACCTTTAATCGGACTGCTTCAAAGAACACAAAATTTGAATAGATGATGGAATGTAAAAAAAGTTTTGAGGAACCTAAAAATTTCTTAACTTCTACACCCATTCTCACTCTTCCTATAGTAATTGTAGACTTATGGTTTAGAGTAATCCATCTAGAAAGGGGTTGGGTTACGTGTTAATGCAATATGGAAAAGTGATAGTGTATGCTTCTAGACAGCTTAGGCCGTTTGAAAATAACTACCCTACTCATGACCTTGACTTAGCAATAGTAGTTTTTACTTTAAAAAGATGGTGACATTATCTTTATGGTGAGATCTATTAGATATTTATAGATTATAAGAGTTTAAAGTACCTTCTCTCTCAAAAAAATCAACTTAAGACAAAGGCAGTGGATTAAATTGCTAAAGAATTATGATTATAATATTGAATGTCACTAGAGAAAGGCAAATGTAGTAGCAAATGCCTTTAGTTGAAAATATTATGGTGGTTTAGCCTATGTCAAAACAATTTAACTCCCTTTATTGGTAAATCTTTAATCCTTAAGGATAGATTTAGAAATAGGGAATTGAGATGCATTATTGGCTATGCTTAAGTAAGACTAATACTAGTGAAAAGGGTAAGCTAACTCAAAGTCAAGATGAGCAATTTCAAAGGATTATTAGCAAAGTAAAAAATGGTATATGCACAGACTTTTCTTTAAAGGATGACAAGATTTTGATGGTTGGTGAAAGGCTATATATACCAGATGGTCTATTATTTTACCTATTCAATACATCCAAGTAGTACTAAGATGTCTCAAATGCTTAGAGAGAATTATTGTTGGTAAGGTATGAAGAAAGCTATAGTAGATTTTGTAGTAAAATAATTAGTATGACAACAATTGAAATGCAAAACACTAATATATTAGGATGAAGCTGGTAAAAGGAAACTAGTGGTTCCAGAGATTCTGCAACTAACCATAGATAAGGTTTAACTCATTAGAAGTAAGCTACAGGTAGCACAAGATAAACAAAAGAGTTATATTGATTTGAAAATGAAGGATATTAAGTAAAATGTTGGAGAAAAGGTGTTTCTAAAATTCTCACCCTAGAAAGCCATAGTATGCTTTAGGAAGTGTGGAAAACTAAGCCCATATTTCATTGACCCGTATGAGATTATCGAACAAATAGGAACAGTAGCTTATAAACTGGTGTTACCACCAGAGTTATCTCAAACTCATAATATATTTTATATATCTATGTTAAGAAGATATTGAAGTGATCTATTACATATCCTTGAAAGACAACCAATAGAGTTGAGAGAAGACTTAACCTATGAGAAGGAGCTAATCAAAGTATTAGCTTGAAAAGAAAGAGTGCCAAGGAATAAGAAAATTCCATTAGTGATATTTTTATGGCATAATCAATGTAAAGAAGAAGCAACATGGGAAAGAGAAACAGATATGCATCAATTTGTTCCCACCTTCAGGTACTTAAACTTTGAGGACAAAATTTTCTAAGTGAAGAGGAATTGTAACACCTGTGACAAACTTCTTAAAAAAAGGATGTCATGTCTATGGTAGGTGTCGAAGAGAAAAAAAAAAGGACAACATATAAAAGGGAACCGAGAGGGACAGCTAGGTCTTTACCAACTTGGATTAGCCATGTTCCTCTTCTTTCCATCTTTCTCATTTCTACCCATCCTAATTTCTCCTCTTTCTAACTTTTTTACTCCTACAGTGTGTGCATATAAAATTAAAGAAATGTTATAAGTTTAGGCACTATAACCTCGCCATTCCACTAAACTAAAGGCTAACATCTCCATTTCTTTCAACTTCAATGCTATCAATGACACCAATTTCATTCTAGTCCTTAAGGAAGGTTTATATTGCAATTGAGATAATCCTTTTATTTATAGTCATAGTTTATATTTTTAGATTTTTTAATTAAAAAGTGTTTTATATGTTTATTTGTTAGGAAAGGATCTAAATATCAAAATAGGCTCCAAAAAGTCTCATGCTAATTATATTTTCCCTCACAATCATTATTCTGAGTGAATGGATAATTATATAATCTGAGTTTATTAAGTTTATTATATATATATATATATATATGGAAATGGAAATATGGCTTCCTTAGAATTATAGTATAAATTTTAATATACTGATTTATGATTTTTATAATAAACAAAGGAACAAATATTAATCAATTATATTTTATGATAGCCAAATAAGTGGCTCGATACACTCATGTTATAAACCTATTAAATCACCTCGTGATGACAGGGCCTTTATGTGATAAAATTTTTAGAAACTATCATTAGGATAATGCTTGATATACACATACCTTTGAGGCATATATCAGGTGGTCACCCGTTAGGGCTTGTATACATATTTAAGACTAAAAGTTTGCTTCTTAGTGCTATAAGGTAAGCCATCATACATCTAAGGATGTGAAAGATAATTAGGATGTTATTTTATGATTATGTATGGCTAAGATAACATAATACACTTTTCTAATAAATATGATGATCACACCTTAGTGGTCAGTGTTACTATTGCTCTTTAGGCTGTAAGGTTGTCATCATGCACTTAAAGACACGAGGGATCAATATAGAAATATGATTGTATGAAAATCAAATTTTGATCAAGCATTTATGAACTTAGAAAGCTAAAATTTTGATTATTTTATAATGATTACTATGAGCAGGATTACTCATGACAAAAGTCATGAGTCGCCACTTAATATAGATCGAGAATCAATAAGATTAGTATAAGTGTCTTAACCCAAGATAGGGACTAAGCCATTGATCTTTAAAGAACTAAGCTCATGGTGGCACTTATTAATAATACATCTAGTAATCCATATGCATTTTCCATATTATTCAATAAAATCATGATTTTCTAGTGCAATGTAATATTCCTAAGTTCTAAGATTCATATCCTATACAAAAGCAATAGAATTGCAACAAAATTTGTAATGATTCATAATGTGAAGTTTTCATCAATTTAACTACTTTAATATACATTATAATCCTTATGTAACCATATCATCACTTATATGGGATGTATAAATATGATAACAACTCAAAAATATAGATTTAACAACTATCATTATGTAAAATCATGTGAAAAATAATCAAAATCATGTTAATGATATTGGCTTTTAAGCAATCAAAACATTTAATCATATTTTGGGAGAAAACGTGATGTTGAACATAATTTATCATATGAAGCATATAAAACATAATTTTTATGATGAATAATGCATATTATGGCACTTAAAACTTACCAATATTGATACGTCAAGCAAACCAATGAATTTGTAATGGGCAAACACTGATATTAGATGAAAATCCTTCAAGAACACATTTGAATAGAGCTAACACTCTCACAATAGCTCTAAACTCTCTAAATTTTCTAACTATATTCTAAATTCATGACTTCAAAATATTGCTCTTTAAAAAATTAATAAAAACACTCAAAAAGCTTTCTCTTAAATATTGCATATGTCTTCAATATCGTCCTTGATTATGGAGAGGGGAAGGCTATTTATAGGCCATAATCTAGGGTGTTTATATCCTTTTCTAACTCTAAATAGAGTGTTTTGGCTAATCAGAAGCTTGTTGACATGATTCTAATAGGAAAATATGATTCTAGAGGCTCAAAAGTAGAGTTAGAGTTAAATTTGTACTTCTTAATCAAGTTTTGGAAAGAATTGCCAAGCAGATGTCAAAACTTTGCACATGGTTAAGAACTATAACGAGGAGTTTTCCTATACTTAGGAGATAACTGTCACATGTTAAGCTTAAGGTAGGCTTATTTAGCCCTAATTCTTATTTTTCTTTCTTATATCATACCTTAAAGACCATTTTTATATCCTATACATGTTTCTTAAACCTTTTAAGCTCATTTTAATTTATTTCTAACTCTAGGGTAAAATGACCATTCTATGCCTAAAAAGTATTCCCATTTTTCCAGTGTACTATATCACAAAAGGTCAATTTACTTGAGTTATTTCTCTAGTTATCATCATTGAGCACTTTTAAAATTTAGGAACTAAAAAGTTAATTCTTACAGTTTGCCCCTCTTTTAATGAAAATAGAAAAACATTTTCATGCGAAGAAAATTTTATTAAATAAAATTAAGAAAATACTTACATGAGCACTTACCTTCCCATGGTGTGATAGAGACTAACCTTTTAAACTTTGGATTTTGCAACCTGAAATTTTGACATAGGTTTTGCAAACCATATCAAGATCTATCAAGTTAAACACCTTGTGCTGAAATTCATGTTGAGCATCCTTGCACTAAATTCGCATTAGATTGAGTATCCTTGTGTTGAACTTTTAGGTTGACACTCTCATGTTGAATTTTGGCATCCTTAGCTTGTTTTCGATTGACCACTGTATTTTAGACTTCAAGTTAAGCATTCTCATGTTAGTCTTTAGGTTGAGCACCCTCATGTTGAAGTAATTAGTTTTAAGTTGAGCACTAAAGACTTCAAATTGATCACCCTTGTGATAAACTTCTAGTTGACCACCTTGTATTTATATTCAAGTTGAGCATCCTAAATTGGATTATAAGTTACATCTCTATTGGATTGAGCTTTCTTAGTTGAACTTCGCACCCTTAAATAGTTTCAAGTTGAGCACTTGTGTTGAACTTTAGTTTAGGCAACCTATATTAGACTTTAAGTTGAGCACCTTGTATTTGACTTTAAGTTAAGCACCTACATTGGATTCTAAGATGAGCACCTATGAAGGTGTAAGCACCCTAGTTTTGGGCATATGATGATAATTAGAGGCAAGCATGAGCAATAAGGTTAAGCATTAAGAACTAGAGTCTACACAAGCTATAAAATTATTTGGCCTACATTGACTAGCAATATCCAACCTAGAGGAATCGAGCCCATGGCTCACTTAAACCTCTCAAGGTTATGGCTTACACGTACTTTTTTCCTCAAAACTAGGTTTGCATGGACCTCACTCTAAAAATCTTTTATAATAAAGATTTCCTATTAGGATTCTGATTCCTAATCTTATTAGTTGAATAGGAAAACCTCACCAGAACCATATAATTACCCTTTTATGAACATATTTTGAGATCATTGATTATCATTAATCATCAGCAATTAACTTAAATAATTTCTAGCATAGGAGCTTCTTTATAAGCCTAAACATGTAATAACATTCTTTATTTTCTTCGAAAGACAACCTTAGTCTTATTGCTTGGAGTTTAATCAACAAGTAAGATTTGAAGCCTTTACTTTTATCTCATTCTTCTTTGTTTACTAATGATCTCTGATGGCTAATTAGCTACTTGATGTGATTCATTGTAATCCCCATGCTAATTATATGAGTAAGTAATAATTCTATATGTCTTATTATATGATTTAATTGCAGTCCACATTGATCATTTTTCATGAGGATTATTGTCTACATGAACCTACTATTTGATATATATTGTTTGTTGTAATTTGTATGGACTTTTGTGTGATAGTAGTATAATGATGTATGGATCATGTCTTGTTCTGATTATTGTTTATGGGTTATTAGTAATGAATAATATATGTTTGGTTCACAATCATGGTTATTGCTTGTTATCTAAATGCGTTAATGCCATTTATGTTATATGAGTTAAGTTCTAATTGTTTCCATCATTAGTATGCATATAAATCTATTCTAGATTGTGTGATAAATCCATATAGACCTCCTTTCATGAGGAGTCAGGTCCACATGAACCCTTCTATTATATATGCCTTATTATATGCATTCTATATGGACTTTTATATTTAAAGCAGTCACTATATCATGTGAATTAATAATTGTTTCAATGTATGTTCATAGTAACAGATGATGTATATTCTATTAATAAGCTGATTCTTCATAGGTCACTCATGTACATTGATTTCATGTGAATATGATATTTTATAAGGCCCTTAAGGACCTCTCATTGTGTTTCTAACCATTCTATTTTAAGTGTGTAAGTTATGGTTCTTTGTGGTGATAGAGGTTTAGACAAATATGTTATTAGGGGTATATGTCGTCCACATGAAAAACTTGAAAAGGCTAACATAGTCTACACAGACGTGATGACACTAAAGCAAAGTAGATTGTTTATTTTATTTACTTTGTTTTGGTTTTGTACCCTTTCAACCCTTTTATTTGTTTTAGGTTGTAATAGGTAGTTTAATTAACTTGTTATACACATAAAACCCAACCTCACATTAATAATTCTCTATATAATTAATTGGTGTTTTCTAATAAAATAGATTTTAATTTTCCTTAACAAAAGTCACAATAAAAATGTATTTTAATAGAGTCCAATCTCCTAAAGATGGAAGTTGGATAATTATCACCAATTCCTATGGAATTATAGATAATTGTCAAGTTGCTTTGTAATTAAATAATGACCCATTTTATGGATGTATACTTTATACACTTATGCTTTATTTATGATGAAAGAAGACATAGATGCTTTTAATTATTTTGTTTACTTGCATTATACGGGGTTGATAAATATTGGAATGGAAAAAAGGTATATTATTGAGGCATAAATAAGATCTCATTTTAAACCTTTTTAAGCAAAAGATCAATAGGTCTTGGGGTAGAGCCAAGTAGCTACTCTAATAAAACTACCTCATCCCTTTACTATTAGATTCTAAGTTGAGCACTTATGTTGGATTGGGCATCCTTACATCTAATGTTGAATTGGATTGGGCATTCTGACTTCTAAACTTAAATGGGATTGAGCATCTTATGTTTATAATTTATTTGAATTGTATTTTTTATTTGAAGTGTATTTTAGTAATTTTGCATTCTATCAAAATTCTCTCAATCGAAATCAAATTTTAGAAAATTAACTGTACGTATTCCAATTGGCATCGTCACTCTAAATCCATATATTAGTTTTGGCAATCCTGACTTTCAAGGTATATACAAGTGATATTTCAAATTCCATTCCTTGAATTTCACTTATCATAACAGCAACTAGTCTTAAGGGATAATAATCACCGACCCTATATATTGGATGCAATTTCTTATATGACCGTAAAAAAATAATTACCAGACTAGTTTTTCCTATACTAGGTGAATGTTATAAATGGTGGTCTCCTTCAACTAATCCAGATAAATTCCTTTATAATAATAGATAGTTTGGGTGGATTTTTGTCCTATTGCCTGAGTATGGATTGCGGACTAAATTGAACCTGGTGTTGTGCCTTGGGGTTTAAAGAAAACATGGAAATTAGTATTATCTTGTCATGATAAGTTCACAATACATACCTTTGCCATTGGTGTGCTAATTATCGATTAGAGTATTATGATTCCTACAACTAATACATTAAATTTACCTATCTACTGCATGAATGGATGTATACAAATGATGAATGTGATGGCGTGCATGTTTATATCTAACTCTCTTTAGATGTATACATGCATTAGAAATAGTTATTGGTCTTATTTAGTGGGTAATTCATAGGAGCTGTTTGAATAAAGAGGGACTACTTTAGGGTAATATAAACAATATTTATCTGACCTGGGTATGGTTTAGAGTTTTGAATAGTTTGGCTTAGATCAATGATGCCCCTACTTCTTTCTATCTTGTTAATTTTTTTCAAGACAAAGAAAGAAGTTGATTGGCAAAAGAGGACTACCTTGAAAGATAGGATGGTGTAGTCATTACTGACACAAATTGCTCAAGAAAGCAAGTACAAGAAGCATATACATGCTATAATTCACCAAAAGCATGCATGGACTTTTGGAATCATAAAAAAAATAAGGCATGTTTTAGAGTCTTACAAGTTAGGCAAATGGTAAAGTCTATCTTAGACCAACATGAGATAAAAAGGCACAAATTAGAGACCAGTTGGAAAATTGATTGCAAAGGGCAATAAAGCCAAGTGTATAATTTAAGGCAAAATGAGAAGCTAACTTATAGTGCTTATGTCATTACAATGTTTAAGCTTAATCTAACTTTATTGTCTTCTACCCAATACTAGGGTACTAAAGGAGAGAACTTTTCTTTGTTTAAGGTTTATTATAAGGCTTAAGGGAAGTAATAAAAAATGAAGTAATTATAGCAGAGACACTTTAAGCATGCAAAGAAGCTCAATGCATTTAAACTAAGTTCATTTAATCTTGGGATTTAATCATTTTGGATCAAGCTCCGGTTATCAATCAACCATATGGTTGAATATTTTCTCTTTATTCCTCTAATTTTTGCCTAGATCATCCGAGCAATTTTCAACCTAGTGAGGATTATCATATTATTTTAAATATTTAGCTTATGTATGTTTTTCTTGTTGCTAACTTGGTCATGGCTTATAGAGATACCTTGATCATGGCACCCGGGTCGAACTGAAATGAGCCTCCAAAAGGCATTTTCCAAATTCAATGCAAGGATGGGAGCTTGAGTGTCCTCTATAAGGCAGTTTACATTATGGTGAGTGTGAGCCACCACTCGAGTGGTTAGTCCAAGAAGTAAACCGAAAAGATTTCGGCTTTGAGAATTCCTTCTTATTCATGCCCACCATATAATACTAGATTTCATCCTAACAGTTCTAATTTTTATCAAATCCCTTTAAGCATGCGATTATTGCGATTAACTAAATAAATATATTTACACATCAAAAGTGATTACATTAAAATTAAAGCAACAAAATTCATACATCAAATTAATAAATCATAAATATCTAACATACATGAAATCAATCCATTCATTAAATCGAGAATATTGGTTCAGCATCATATTAGATAAAAGGAAATTTGGTTCTAAAAATGCTTTATTAAAAATGTTCATTTTATTTGTTAAAATTAATTTCTAAAGAATTATGGAATTTGGTTCAAAGACCATTTTATTAGTTAAAACATTTTACTTTTATTCAAATAAAACTATTTTGGTTATTAGAACATTGGTTCAAATTAATTTTGTTAATTAAAATATTTTTATTAAATAAAATCATTTTTTAAATTTTTTTATCTATTCAATGTTACAAATAATTTAGGGACTAAACAACATTGGTCCTCAGAACATACCATTTAAAACCTTTATTTAAGAAAAAAAATTTTGTCAAATTAAATCATTTTTTGAATTTTATTGGAACATTGGTTCCAAAAAAATCATTTTATTTAAGCCATGCTTTATTCAATTAAAATTTTATTTTTTATACAACTTTATTCTTTTAATTAAAATAATTTTGGATGAAAAGATCTTGGTCCTTAAAAATATGTTAGTTAAAATATTTATTATTTAAAATATCTTATTTTTTGTCAAATTAAAATAACTTTGGGTTTTTGAGGACTTTGGTCTCAAAGCTTTTATTTTTATATAATTAGACCCTTATTTTCTATAAAACTTTTTGTGACTTTAATTTTTAATCGAACCAAAAATTATTTTAACTACCTATTACAACATGCATGGAATTATACTGAAGAAAATTTAAAATGATTACAATTAAAAATCCCACTACAACTGATCTAAAAAGCTAAACAAAAATTTAATGGCAGACCATTAAAATGATAAAATACTTCTCTACAACTTATCTTGACCTCCCATAGAACCAAAAAAAACATCAAATATGGTAAAAATAATAAAATAAGGGCAAAAAGGTAATTTTGAATCGTGCAGTCACTTGGCCATTTGAATCGAAAATCACCAAACCCAAAAAGCAATATCTCAAACACAAAAATAGGCTAAAAAAATATTTTTTTATGCCTTTTTTTACATCCTCATCAATAAAACATAATAAAAATAAATATCATAACAATAATAAACATCAAAATCCAAATAAAATAAATTAAATTAAATTAACACATAAATACACAAATAAGTGACCAAGAATAAATAAAATCA
>CANXYI010607722.1:0-21609 GCA_948208565.1 Hura crepitans
ATGCTTATGTGATTTTTATTCTTAGTTGCTAGTAAAGAATAAAAATCAGGAAAAATTATAGAGATAAGAGGGCTTAAAATTTATGTGCAGAAGATAATAATAAAGGCTTACTCTTTCACTCATAAAGCAAAGGTTATTATACCTTTTTTTGCCAGTTAATTCATCCCTAATAATCCATAAAAGGCTGAATAAATATAGGCTCATTTTAATTAATTAAAAGGCCCAAAATTGGCCTAATTACTTGATACATTTAATTAGACTTTAATTAATATTTTAAGTAATTTTGTAAGGCTCCAAACCCAATAAGTCTTCTCTTTTTAATTCTTTTTATTTAATGATATCCAATATGAGTAAATTACTCTGTAATATTACATCAATAACTCATTCCTATTGGTGTGTGACCTTATGGTCTTCTAAAGTATGTTGGCAGCATAACTATGAATTAAAGTCCTAGTAAAACTGAGAGTATATAATTTAATCCAATTAAATCATTATTAAATCCCAAAAATAAATTTACTATTATACAAGTCATTAAAGGCTTTTAGCTAAGCATAATGACTATTCAAGTGTCAAGAAGTCAAGTGCTTTGACTTAACCCTTCTATATTTATTTACCTTGCAACAAACTCATTTCACCATCTTATATCTAATTCAGGTTTGATTATGGACTTATGTCAACTCAATGCTTAATTAAGTATGTCTAATTAAGCCCTAAACATTTTGCTCTGATGACATTTATCTTTATTTTGAAAATGCCCTTGAATCCCATTCACATTGCATTTCACTCTAACCAGAGAATCCTAAATAAAGATAGTCAGTTAGAGTTGTGAGGTAACCTCCCCTTAAATGATCTAAGGTGGTGAATCCTCTATTGATCACTCGATTACCTTCAAGTAGCTTATGCTATACCCAACCTTCTATCTACGTATACAATATAGTTAGAAGCAAAAGCACTATAGTCAAAGTGTAACACTTGATACTTAAGATAGTGAGCTCAAGTCTAAGGATAGTTGCACAATTGATATGACATAATCTTTATTCATTTACATAGGTTGCTTATCCATATAAACGATCTCATAGTTGATCCCTAATGTATTTATTTCCCAGACAAGCATCCACATGTTAACTTCGAGCACCCCTTACTCACAACTTATGAGACCCACTCTTTGACTTAGTTAAAGAGTATAAAATGTGCTAGTCTATCCATATTAATAATGTTCCATCTTGTTAATATTATGACTAACGATAATTTTCTATTATCACAATTGAATACAATAAGCATCTAACATCATGAACCCCTTCATGATTACTTTTGTATAGTGATTATACCAAGGACTTTATTACACATTTTAGGATTAAAATCAAGTAAATGAGTTAACATAAGTACTATGCAATAAAGAAATGTCATATATCATTATTAAATGATGTTTATATGTTACATGAAATATCCCTACTACACAAGTTCTAGTGTAACGCCCAAGAATCTCAAGGTTATGAATAGTACTTTTTGGGACATGAATAATGTTTCTTAAAACCCGAGTTACACTAAGGTGATCAAATCGAAGTATTACTTATAACATAATTTTGGGAAAATTTTGAAATGAAAATGAAGTTATTAAGATGGTTAAAAATAGAAGTAAACTTTTTTACGACAGTGTTTTATGAATAACGATAAGTTTCGATTGGGCGTAAGAGAAGTGAGCTGACAATTAGCAAATATGGTATGTGGGTCCCTACAAGAGAGAACACTATCCTAGGACATACTTGGGTAAAACACTTCGATGCTTAAGTTAGAAGTAAGAAGAAATTTGAGCAGAGTAATGTTAGTGTTAAACAATTGCCTTTGAGGTATAGTAAATGCCTTTATTTATAGTGTCCTTTGTGGTAGGTTACTGGTTCTTAATTTGGGGATGACTTTCACATGTATGGTCATAAATAAATAGGCTCAGGACCTATAAATGCCTAAAAAGAAATGGACCTTAAAGGCTGAGCCTGCTAATTATGGTAATTTAAGGTCTTATCATTTGTCCCCCCTCAATTGATCGGGACGAATACAGCCGTTTGTAGTTACTCGGGTTGTTAGTAATGTATCTACTCGGGTTAATGGCACTGGTTCCTATGAGGGTATTTTCACTAAAAATGGTAATATTGATTCCTAGTAGGGGAGTGGCATTTCATCTTCCTCTATTTGAACTCCCTTAAAATTTGACTTAAATTCTTTTTTAAAGTTTCAAGGAAAGGACGCACCTTTTTTCCCGATTTTCCTTTTTTTTAATTTTAATATTATATATATATTTAGATAAAAGCGTCTCCAAGCAATGTAACACTTTGATAACCATACTAACACATTGTTTCCAGTGACTAGCATTAAATGACCACTTTTAAACTTCCCTACCATCAATAACACCACGCCTTGCCTTTTTATCATTATAAATACTAATTTCAGAACACTAAAGGATTATTTTGCTTGTTTTACTATTACTCTTCTTCATTCTACTTCTAGTTTTCAACTTTTAATTTTTGCTTCCTCTGTTCACCATTCTTTTGGGGGATTTTTTTGCTGTAATTCAAGCACCTTCTTCTGTTTACTCATCAAGTAAGTACTTTTTATTCTCTTTTTTCTAATTGAAATTACCTCTATTCTTGTAAAATCATGTCAACTCATGAGATAGATTTAACTGTGTTTGGTAACACCTTTTCTTCACCTTCTTCTTCCTTATCTTTTAGTATAAGTTAGAATCAATGACTGTTAGGAATCCACAATTGGGAGCAAATTACCCCATTATCGCCTCTATATCACCTACTGCAGCTAGGACTGGTGGGACTAATATTTCTTCTAAAAATGTAAAATCACCTTGGCCTCCTCTGCTTGTAAGTAATAGGGATGCCAGCCTATCTTATTTTAGGCTAGGAACCTTATTGCCCTCACATCCAAACATGTTACCCACATCTAAGGAGTTTTCCAAAATGATATCGGCTTACCTTAGTCGAAATCGGGCAGGAAATCTATCCAAGGTGACAAATGTCCATCTCCCTTTCATTTGAGAGAAATACAATATTTCAAATGATTATTCTTTAATTGCATGCCCAATTAGTATGAGCTATGACCAAGGTCCTTTTAACAACCAATTCTTTATTTTCTTTGAAAAAATTTTTGAGTGTTGTCTTCGTTTGCCCTTTGCTCCTTTTTACGAAAATGTAATGAAAGAATATAATTTTTGCTCCAGCCAATTAAGCCTAACTGGATATCTAATCCTTTCTTCCTTTCAAATATTATGTCATCAATATAATATCCCTTATTCTATAAACCTCTTTTGGTGCTTTTTCTATCTCACATAGAGGGGTTCTTTCATAGCTTTTACCAGTCGCTTGGGTAAGGCGCTTTTTGATAACCTCCTAAGATCCAATAAAGGTTTTAAAGGTAAATATTTCCTCATCGAAAGGAGATAATAGGGAGATTTTTTGAAGGTTCGGACCTTCACTTTTAACATGTTAAGGGACGAGACTAGTGATTTTCCTCACGTAAATAGGGACTTAACTCTTTTACTAAGTGAAGGGCTCCAATCTACGAAGACTCTCTTACTAGCTTTAAATGAGAGTCCTCCTATTAAGGGTGAGATTTATATTCTCTATTAGCTAATTTTCTATTTTACTTACATGTCATTCTTTGTGTGTCACACCCTTTTCTTTTATCAGTTATTAATTTATTTTTCTTTCAATATTTTTTCCAATATAGCTAAGAGATCCGAGCGTAATAGAAGAGTGATGCAGATTGCTCAAAGAAGAGGTCAAGAAACTACTCCTATGACTAAGAATCTTTCTCTTGAGAGAGGAGTTATCAGAGATATGCTTAGGAGAAAAAGGCATTGTGTTCTGGTGATACAAGATGAGTCTTCCTCTAAAGGTATTCCTCCCAAGGCCCCTGTCAGTGGTGCTGTAAACACTATGGCGCTCCCTCTGCCGAGAAAGCAACTCAGGGCTTTATCCAGTGCTATTCGTCGGTCTCTAGTTGGACTGAGCAATCATTTGGGGGAATTTACTCTCAGGAGATTAATCAGTATGCCTAATTTTTTGGGCAGCATAGTGGAAATCGTCAGCACAGAGAGTGCGACTATCCAAAATGTTTCTATGGTAGAATACTATGCCAAGAACTTAGAGCATCCCATGGATATAGACCACTTAAAATCCATGAGCAATCATGGCTTTGCAATTTACATTGCTGATTATAGGTAACCTTAATATGTTAATCTGACCTATCAACCTCTCATTCTTTTCCCCATTAGTTTATCAATTGAAATCAATGGCTTCCATTAATTACCATAACAAAAATCTCTTTAATTTTAGTTCTTTTATTTCTTTAAATTCCCTTTAATTTCCTTAAATCTCTATCCTAAATAATATTAATTCCATAATTTTTAATGCTAAAAAATTCCATTATTTGCAGCAAGTTTTGACTCCAAGATCAATTTGGTCAAAACTATCTTAATAGTGACATTAAGTGAAATAGTTATTATTCACTTCAATCTATTTCCCAGATCTTATTTCATAGCTTCTTAATTCTTCATAAATAATCTCTATTCGATAAATATAATGCCTAAAAACTTCATTAATTATGGTAAATGTTGACTTTTGAGTCAACTTGGTCAAAGTATAGCAAAGTAGGCAATACCTTTTTCTAGAACAATATTGACAATAAACTAGTTTGCCAGATTTAGTTTTTGATTTTGAATCTCCAAATGACCTTATTTTCTATTCAAAATTTACCCATGACATATTCATAAAATATACTATTGATCTATCATAAAAATACTATTGACATTCTAAGAGTTACTATTCACAGTCGAGGACATCCTATTCATGACTCGTGATTTTTGAAATGTTATATCATTTGTTAATGATATGGCATTCTTTATTACATAGTGTTCATGTTCATATATTTGATTGATTTTAACCTTAAGCTATGTAATAAAGTTCAGTTATATAACCATAATACAGAGGTATTTATAAAAAGAGTTCATGATGTTAGGTGCTTATTGTATATAAATGTGATAATACCTAAATTACCCATAGTCATAATATTAATAAGACGGGATATCATTGATAGAGATATACTAACACATGTTATACTCCTTGCTATTAATTGTTTGCCCTAGATGTGACACCCCTCACTCGACTTGCTCTAGGATCTGAATGAGAGATGACACACAACTGATATCAACCTTACTTAACTCTTATAACTTAAAAACCCTTTTTAAGACTTGATTATCATGAAAACCTTTTAAACATATACTTAATAAAAGCCACTTTATAGGTTAAGCTATTAGAGGTCATCGTATTAAAAAATTTGATAGTATAATGGCTATTTGGTGACACTATCTCAAATAGTAACTTACAAGAAAAACACTTCTATAACTCAAGCATCCCAAACTCTAATCCATATATCATCCACTACATCTTAACACACACATTATCCATATAATCTTAACCCATGCATAAAGATTAATAACCATAACACACACGCACAAATATGCATACATACATACCTTCGTTTAAGAGTTATAAAACAAACTTAAAAACATGTTTAGGCCCATAGCCCCTTAATACATACATATGAGTGCCTATCATATACATCACACTATATATACAAGATATGTACTAAAAGAAACTTCTCTTGATCTTTGTACCATTGAAGTGAGGCTTTGAACTTCAATTTACACTTTGACCTATGCATAAAAAAAACACAATGCGCTAAGCTTGATAGCTTAGTGGTGCATCTAATAATATATGCCATATACAAACACATACATGTTGCAATCATAATAGTTTTATTAACATAGTCATGAGATGTTGACATGATTGATGGTGTATGCAACCAACCACCATTAACTTATACAATTGATGTTGTAACATCACATGTATAATAAACATCGTTACCTTATGGTTAATTACAATTTCTTGATCATTTATTAAGTTATCCATTTAGTTTTGCCCATAATCAATAGACAATATCTCGATACTAGATAATAGAACAATTGGGCCATAAAGGCCTTATCAGACCATAGAGGTCTCATATGGATCACAGAGGTCTCATCCAGACTCAAAGGTCTCATCGAATCTGAAAGTCATAAATATGGACCTGAAGGTCATATACTAGGCCAAAGGCCTTAAAAAGCTATTGAGGTACTCCAGCAGCTGCTAATTTAATGACTTGGCCTGCCAGATTAGTATTGTCCACTTTGGCCCACCAGACCTCACGGATTTATCTCTTGGACAAAGTATGCAACATAAGGACTTCCCAAATGGTCACCCATCTTGGTACTGCTCTCACCAAAACACATTTAACTTTGGAGTTTTGATGGGATCCAAACCCTTAACACCCAAAAGTGCGCTAACTAGGGATACCAAGGCCTTACTTATAAGGTCACCATCTTCTCTCCATTCCGATATAAGATAGGTTACCTATCCGCCCCAAGTGTAGTTCTCTCCACCTTAAGACACAGTGTCCTCACTGTCATACTTGTACTGGGGAAGGTCAAGCTCTAATGCCAATTGTAATGACCCGACCTGCCAGATTAGTATTATCCGCTTCGGCCCACCAGGCCTCACGAATTTATCTCTTAGGCAAAGGGTGCAACACGAGGACTTCCTAAATGGTCAGCCATCTTGGTACTACTCTCACGGAAACACGTTTAACTTTAGAGTTCTGATAGGAAACACCCAAAAGTGTGCTAACCAGGGATACCAAGGTCTTACTTATAAAGTCACCATCTTCCCTCCATTCCGATATGAGATAGGTTACCTATCTGCCCCAAGCGTGGTTAAGTTAAATGAAAGGCCCTTAGGAAAATTCGAGGATGGATGACCCCAGTAGGAAGTAACACACCTTGCCTGTTTCAGGTGAAAATGGGTACGGGGTGTTATAGTTAGTGGTATTAGCGCGGGTTTAGGTGTTCCTAGGCGTCCGATACATGAGTGCATGAGTCTAGGATGTTAGTTAGAGTCAAGCTACACTATCTGATGCAGACAATTATTTTTGTTACAGTTAAGGCATGATGAGTGAACGAACCCCACCAGAGAGAGGAAAGGAGGTGGCAAGTTGTGCACCTACCACTATTCATGGGCTTAAAGGGAGTACAGCCACCCCAGAGCCTAGCAATGCTGCACATCAACAACTGCCACCTCAACCTCAGCCACAGCCTATACCTGGGGCACAAGCTTTACCTGAGTTGCTGTAACAAAAAGTGAACTCGTTGAGATAAACTGCAGCACCAACTTCGGCACTAGCTCTAGTGCCTGTGGTATTTACACCTCTACCAGTTCCGCAGAAGACTTATTTAGAGAGAGTTTAGAAGCTATGAGCTGTGGACTTTCTGGGAGCCCAAGAGCCCAATGCAACCAAGGCGGAGTATTGGCTGGAGAGAATAACAAGGATTTTGGAAGAGTTAGAGTGCCCAGAGACAGAGTATGTAAGGTGTGCCATATCCTTATTGCAAAAGGAGGCATAACATTGGTGGGACAGATTGAAAAGGGGAAAGACAATAGGTGAACTAACCTAGGGATTCTTCCAAAAAGAGTTCAAGAAAAGATATATTCCAAACTCCTACATTAACAAGAAAAGGCAGGAGTTCTTTGACTTAAAATAAGGCAGAAGGTCGATATCAGAGTACGAGAAGGACTTTGACCGCCTGAGTCAATATGCAGTTGAGTTTCTCCAAAGTGATGAGGAGAAGTGTAAGAGGTTCGAGAAGGGCCTCAATGTAGAGATTCGGATGCAAATCTCCACCTCCGAGATTAGAGATTTTTGAAGTTGGTAGCAGTAGCTTATAACATAGAAGAAATGGTCCGAGAGAGGAGAGAGTTATTTTAGAGAAAAAGGCCTTTCACAGCAGGCCAAACGAGCTCGGATCCAAGTGGGAGTAAGTGGCCGAGGGACATGCAGTAGAGTTAGCAGTCCCATAGGCAACAGGGCTTAAAGTCACAGAGGACCAGTCAAAGGTACTCTTTCAGACCACGATCGCCTCCCTCACAACAGGTGTCTAGTGCCCCTATATCTATAGCCAGGAGTGCACCCCTAATGTATGAGACTTGCCAGAGGAAGCACTGGGGTTAATGTTAGGGGAGAAAAGGAGTATGTTTCATTTATGGAGCATGAGATCACTAGCAAAGCGAATGTCCCCAAAGACCTATAGAGGCGGTGCAGACATAAGCATCTATGGTAGCTACAGCTAGCAGACCTGTGATGCCACCTAAACAGGAGCAGGCTACCACTAGTCAGAGGGGTAGACCAGAGGCTAAAGCTTTGAGATGGCAGTATGCCATCTGTGCTTGGGAGGAGGCAAAGGCTCCTGATGTCATAGCTAGTACCTTTTCTCTTTTTGATGTCTCAGTAATAGCTTTAATAGATCCAAGATCCACATATTCTTACATATGCATTGCATAAGCTAGGGATAGAGACTTGGAACCAAAACATATTGACTTAGATATACAAGTAAGCAACCCGATCGGTCAGAGTGCAACAATGAACACAGTATATAGACACTGTCCTCTGATAATTCAAGGTCAGACTTTTCCAGTCGACCTAATTGAGCTACCCTTGTATGAGTTCGATATGATATTGGGTATGGACTGGCTGTCAGAGCACAAGGCCATGATAGATTGTGAAAAGAAGAGGTTGCATCTTCAGACCCCTAAGGGAAGAGAGGTGATGGTTATAGGTAATAGAGACTCCCTGTATAATGTCATCTCAACCATGACAGCTAAGAGACTCATTCGGAAGGGATGTAAAGCTTTTCTAGCTATAGTAGTGGATACTACTATCCAAACCCCTAACTTGGATTAGATACCAATTGTATCTTAGTTTTTTGATATGCTTCTCGATGAATTGCTAGGATTACCACCACATCGATAGTTAGATTTTGAGATTGAGACATATCCGAGTGTGAACCTAGTCTCAATTATTCCTTATAAGATGGCACCAGTGGAGTTGAAGGAGTTGAAGGTGCAATTGCAAGAATTGTTAGATAAGGGCTTTGTTAGGCCTAGTATGTCTCCTTGGGGAGCTCTGGTGTTGTTTGTGAAGAAGGAAGATAGATCCCTCAGATTATGCATTGATTATAGGCAACTAAACTGGGTGACAGTTAAGAATAAATACATGTTGCCTAGGATTGATGATCTCTTTGATCTGCTAAGAGGTGCCAGTGTCTTCTCCAAAATTGACTTGAGATCATGGTATCATCAGCTACAGATCAAGGAGAGTGATATCCCTAAGACAGCCTTCAGAACTAGATACGAGCATTATGAGTTTCTAGTGATGCCATTTGGGCTCACTAATACCCTCGTAGCATTTATAGATCTGATGAACAGGGTATTTAAGCTATACCTAGATCAGTTTGTAATGGTATTTATTGATGACATACTGGTGTATTCTAGAACACCAGAGGAACATGAACAGCACCTCTAAATTGAGCTACAGACATTGTGAGAGAAACAGTTGTATGCCAAGTTCAGTAAGTGTGAATTCTGGCTAAAAAAAGTGGCATTCTTGGGCCACATTGCCTCAGCTGAAGGTATCAAGGTGGACCCGAGTAAGGTGAAGGCAGAATTGGAGTGGAATCCTTCTAAGAATGTGATAGAGATCCAAAGTTTCCTAGGATTGGCAGGATACTACCGGAGATTTATGAAAAGGTTCTCAATGATTGCTACTCCATTGACGAGGTTAATCAGCAAAGATGTAAAGTTCGAGTGGGACGATAAGTGTCAAGTCAATTTTGACAAGTTGAAGAAGATGCTGACAGAAGCTCCTATCCTGACACAACCAAAACAGAGTAAGGAGTTTGTGATTTATAGTGACACATCACGCAACGGACTTAGGTATATGTTGATGCAAAAAGTGAAAGGTGATTGCTTATACTTCCCAGTAACTGAAGCCACATGAACAGAATTATCCGAAGCATGATTTGGAACTAGCAAAAATAGTCTTTGCATTGAAGGTGTGGAGACATTATCTATATAGAGAAAGATGTTACATCTACGCCGATTACAAAAGCTTAAAGTACTTGCCCATACAAAAAGAGCTGAATTTGAGGCAATAAAAGTGGATGGAGTTAATCAAAGGTTATGATTGCCTGATCGACTATCATCTAGGCAAGGCAAATGTAGTTGCAAATACACTGAGTCGAAAGATGATAACTGCACTGAGACTAATGCATGTTATAGTAAAGTACACACCAGAAGGTGCAGTGTTGGTAGAGTTACAACTCAAGGCAGACATTAGGTAGCAAGTGAAAGAAGCACAGATGAAGGATGCTCACTTGGCACAGATCGTGGATAAAGTCAAAGAGGGAAAGGCCGTAAGTTTTGAATTAGCAGAGGAGGGAAGCCTATGTTATCAGAATAGGCTATGTGTGCCAGATGTTGATGAGTTGACGGTACAAATATTGAGAAAAGCTTATAAAGCTCCATATTTGATGCACCTAGGTAGCACGAAGATGTATCTTGGGTTGAAGCCTCGCTATTTGTGGCCTGGGATGAAACGTGAGGTAGCTAAGTACGTGGCATGATATCTGGCATGTCAGCGGGTGAAAGGAGAACACCAGGTTCCTTCTGGATTGCTATACCCGATCGCTATTCCATAATGGAAATGGGAGAAGATCACCATGGATTTTGTTATGGGGTTGCCAATGACAAGGAACATATGTGATGCCATATGGGTAATCATGAACAGGCTGACTAAGACAACTTACTTCATACCTGTGAGGATGGATTACTCATTATAGAAATTGGCCAAGCTATACATTAATAAGATTGTGAGATTGCATGGAGTGCCAACAGCGATTATATCAAATCAGGACCTGAGATTCATATTTAGGTTATGGAAGAAGTTACATGAAGCTTTAGGTATCCGACTGACTTATAGCATCGCATTCCACCCTCAAACAGGAGGGCAATTTGAGAGAGAGATATAGGTATTGGAAGACATGCTAAGAATCTATGCCATCGAGTTCAAAGGCAATTGGGATCAGTATTTGGCATTAGCAGAATTTACATACAACAACAGCTATAAAGCTAGCTTGAGCATGGCACCATATGAAGCATCATATGGTCACCGATGCAGGACTCCGTTTCGTTAGAGTGAAGTGGGAGAAAATAGGATTGTTGGATCAAACTTGGTTCGAGATACGAAGGAAAAGGTCAAAGTGATCAAAGAAAGATTGAAAGCGGCCTCAGATAGGTAGAAGTCGTATGCAGACTTGAAAATGAGAGACATTGAGTATGAAGTGAGAGATTAAGTGTTCTTAAAGGTATCGCCATGAAAGAAAGTACTTCGATTTGGTAAGAAAGGGAAGCTCAGTCTGAGGTTCATTGGGCCTTATGAGATTACACAAAGAGTAGGCCCGTTAGCATACAGACTTGCCTTACCACCGGAGTTACAGCAGATACATGATGTCTTTCATGTATCCATGTTGAGATAGTATCGGTTAGACTCGACACATGTGATAGCTGCTGAGGAGATTCAAGTTCAGCCAGATCTAACATATGAGGAAGAACTAGTACAGATTCTTGCTAGAGAGGTGAAGCAACTAAGGAATAAGATAATTCCACTAGTGAAAGTGCTATAGAGGCACCACAACTCCACAGAGGCAATATGGGAAAGTGAAGAGCAAATAGGGATGCAGTATCCCCATCTCTTTACTTTAGGTAATTTCGAGGAAAAAATTTCTTAAGAGGAAAAGAATTGTAATGCCCGACAATCAAAGTCTTATGAACGGTACTAGGCAGGCTCGAGTGATGTTCCCTGTGGTGTAGGTCGTCATTTCGAGTCCCATGACTGACATATTGGTCATAAAACTTTGATGGGCCTAAAAATAAGGAAAATGAATGAATTAAAAATTTTAGCAAAACCAATAATTCATATTAGGTCAAGAACTACTATTTACAGAGATAAAATGAGATCGGGCCAAGACAATCTCAAGATATGCTCAGATGGTCTTGAAAATATCATAACCTAAACCTCAAAAATTCCATTGAGTGTAATGAAGGAGGAATTAGAATTTTTTGAGGTTAATAGATATTTTTTCTGAATATTTTATTCTGGCTATGAATAGTGCTAAAAAGTCAACGATGGAATTTTGACCTAAAATTTTACGTGGGTCTTAGTCCCACTAATTGAGGAATTTTAAAACTGACAAGGGAATTTTTGGGCACACAGAGAATATTTTCTGAATTTTCGAAGTAAAAAGTGACATAATATGTACATAAAGTAATTAGAGCCCATTTGGCCCAAATTAATGGATCCAGCCTATCCATTACAAGTTATTATACAAGTGTTATCGGCCCACACATGAGAGAGTCATCTAGGACTGTCTGATGACACTATCTCAAATAGTAACTTACAAGAAAAACACTTCTATAACTCAAGCATCCCAAACTCAAAGCCATATATCATCCACTACATCTCAACACACACATTATCCACATAATCTCAACCCATGCATAAAGATCAACAACCATAACACACATACACACATACATACTTACCTTCGTTTAAGAGTTACAGAACAAACTTAAAAACATGTTTAGGCCCATAGCCCCTTAATACATACATATGAGTGCCTATCATATACATCACACTATATATACAAGATATGTACCAAAAGAAACTTCTCTTGATCTTTGTACCATTGAGGTAAGGCTTTGAACTTCAATTTACACTTCAACTTATGCATCACAAAAAAAAAAACACAATGTGCTAAGCTTGATAACTTAGTGGTGCATTTAATAATATATGCCATATACAAACACATACAAGTTGCAATCATAATAGTTTTATTAACATAGTTATAAGATATCAACATGATTGATGGTGTATGCAACCAACCACCATTAACTCATGCAATTAACATCACATGTATAATAAACATCATTACCTTATGGTTAATTACAATTTCTTGATCATCATTTATTAAGTTATCGATTTAGTTTTACCCATAATCAACAGATAATATCTCGATACTAGATAATAGAATGAACGAGCCATAGAGGCCTGATCAGACCATAGAGGTCTCATCCAGACCTGAAGGTCTCATCGGATCTGAAGGTTATAAATATGGAACCAAAGGTTATGTACTAGACCAAAAGCCTTAAAGAGCTATTGAGGTACTCTTGCAACTGCTAATGTAACAACCCGGCCTACCAGATTAGTATTGTCTACTTTGGCCCACCAGGCCTCACTGATTTGTCTCTTGGGCAAAGGGTGTAACACGAGGACTTTCCAAATGGTCACCCATCTTGGTACTGCTCTAACTAAAACAAATTTAACTTCAGAGTTCTGGTGGGATCCGAAACCTTAACACCCAAAAGCCCGCTAACTAGGGATACCAAGGCCTTACTTATAAGGTCACCATCTTCCCTCCATTCCGATATGGGATAGGTTATCTATCCCCCCCAAGCGTGGTTCTCCTTACCTTAGGACATATCGTCCTCGTAGTTATACCCGTACTGGGGTAGGTAAGGCTCTAATACCAATTGTAATGACCCGGCCCGCCAGATTAGTGTTGTCCACTTTGGCCCACCAAGTCTCACAGATTTGTCTCTTGGGCAAAAGGTGCAACACGAGGACTTCCTAAATGGTCACCCATCTTAGTAATGCTCTCACCGAAACACATTTAGCTTCGGAGTTCTGATGGGATCTGAATCCTTAACACCTAAAATCGTGCTAACTAGGGATACTTAGGCCTTACTTATAAGGTCACTATCTTCCCTCTATTTCGATATGGGATAGGTTACCTATTTGCCCCAAGCATGGTCATAAAATATTCAGAAAAAACCCGCTCTGATACCACTGACTGTAACACCCCCTACCCATTTTCACCTGAAACAGGCAAGGTGTGTTACTTCCCACTGAGATCACCCATCCTAGGATTTTCCCAAGGGCCTTTCATTTAACTTCTACCCATATTTGACTAAGTTTGACCAAATAATTTCTTTTATAAGCCCATACCAGATAGACTACAGTTAAAGACACTGGACAGCAGGATGCATCCTATGCAGTGGCCTACTTTTAGGGCTTAGGTAGCTGTACCTACCTCCCCCGATAGCAGGAACTCATTCGTAGACCACTCCCAATATCAGACTAGCAAATGGCAGGGACCCGTCCATAGACCACTCCTAATATCTGCAAATCATAGAAATTACTAGCACAAAGGTGGATAGAAAGGACCCATCTGTAGACCACTCCCAATATCCACATATACATCAATAACCATGCAGGGTACATCATACAATCTTAGCAGCTACACTTACCACAAACAACGCAGGGCAGTGGGCCCTAGAAGGACCGACTACCTAGCAGCTACTCTATCCCCTAGTTGACCGGTCTACCCATCCAATGGGTGTCTAACTGATAGGCCATTAACCATTTTAGACCATATTCATTATTAATTTATCCTTAGGTTACATTTCTTGTCCTAACTCACACAAATAATTACGACTTTGCCACTGTCGCAAAATTCACTATTTATTTAGTCAGTTTCTGCAACTGACACTATTCATTTAGTCATTTTCTCTTTTTATGCCTTTCGTTTCTCATATTATTCGAGTCTCAATTCCAAGGTTTCTCAACACCAATATTCTTACACTAAGTCCCCATTATAACATATACTAATTTGTCAAGTTTCTAATCACTTATTCACATCCAATTAAAGCATATTTTTAAGTCACCCAACAAAGCCATTTTTTAGGTTATTTTGCATGCACTTTCTACCTCTAATCTACACCTTAATTTCACACCCAAAGTGTCATTCATATAAACATACACAACACACATTCACACATACCATTTAGCCATTACTAAGACATGCACCTACACATAAATTTCATTCCAACTTAATCTATACATCCCATTATTTTAAGGCCAATTACCTAATTATAATGCAATTTTACCAAATTTACATACACACACCCATAATGCCACACTTCCATACAAGGTTACATGCATAAAAATTAACATGCAAGTTAGGCATGATACATTTAAGTTATTTCACATACCAAGGGTGCATTCACACCCCTTTCTCCACCACTTGACCCTTGATTGGCTTGCCCCCTCTCACTTGAAATATTCACCCTTAACATACACTAAAATTGACTTAGAAAAATTCTAAAAATTCACCTATAACTCAAATTTAAATTCTAAAAACATAGGAACTCTTAAAATTGCCTAAGCTACCTATTTCAAAAATAAAAAATGAGATTAAAGCATTTTTGCTTACTTTGTGCACTATTCACCTAAAGTGGTGAATTATGCAAATTTAAGCTTCTTCCTTGAAATTCTTGATCGATTTGAGGTGTAGAATTTATGGAGGTTCTAATTCTATTAATTTTTTGTGAAATTGAGTGGGATTTAGGAGAGAGAAAATGATAAAAATAGTGGCTTCTCATGGAGTTCATGTCGGCTATAGAGGTTTCATGAGGAAGAAGATGACTCTTTTATGTGTGGGCCAATAACACTTGTATAATAACTTGTAATGGATGGGCTGGATCCATTAAATTGGGCCAAATGGGCCTCAATTACTTTATGTACATATTATGTCACTTTTTACTTCGAAAATTCAGAAAATATTCTCTGTGTCCAAAAATTTCCATTTTAGTTTTAAAATTTCTCGATTAGTGGGACTAAGGCCCATGTAAAATTTTAAGTCAAAATTCCACCGTTGACTTTTTAGTACTATTCACAACCAAAATAAAATATTAAAAAAATATCTATTGACCTTAAAAAATTATAATTCCTCCTCCCTCACACTCAGTGGAATTTTTTAGGTTCAGGGTATGATATTTTCATGACCATCCGGGCACATCTCGGGGCTATCCCGACCCGACCTCATTTTATTTTCATAAATAGTAGTTCTTGACCTAATATGAATTTTTGGTTCTGCTAAAATTTTTAATTCATTCATTTTCCCTATTTTTAGTCCCGTCAAAGTTTTATGACCAATATGTCAGTCATTGGACTTGAAATGACAACCTGCACCATAGGGAACATCACTCAAGCCCATCCGATACTGTTCATAAGACTTTAACTGTCAGGCGTTACATGTACACTTGCCTTTATTCATCAAATTCCCTACCTAATATTGATAATCATCAATTGCCTATTATTTTGGCTATTCTTGATTTTCTCTCAGTTTATGCCTCAATGTCATATTATCTACTTGTTTTAAGTAACATACACAAGCACTCATCTAGTAGTATGATTTGGCCATCATAAGTTTTCCAAGTTATCTTGTTCTTTTAAAGTATTTTCATCTTCCACATCATATTCAACCACATTATTAATACTAATATATCATATTTTTCTCATTTCTACATACTTACATACAGTAACCATACTTGTTAAGGACATTAAAATGCACTTTAATTACTACATCAACATACTACTTTAGATTAACATCTCACCCTCACAGATTACATTTCATGCACTTATCGTATACCTAAACCAAGCCACATACACACCTAGAATTAACTTAGCATATTTCGATTATATTACATTTAATTAAGATTCCATTTTATATAATGTGGCTCAATGGTTAGATGTGTGTCACTTGGGTAATCTAAGGGCTCACATTTAATCTACCACTTTTCCTCTTCTAAAAATCAATTCCTTCACTTTGATATGTCAATTTAATTTCCTTTTCATACCATTAATTATAATCCATAATTCATGTCTCGAGAAAAACAATAATTAAAAACTAGGCAGAGCTAACTTAATTATACACTTATGTTCTCATTTAATTCTATTAAATTACTTCTTGATATTAGAAAATTCCAATTCTACTACCAATGGCTTAGTTAGAATTTTTTACCATCAAGTTATGCTATTCCCAGATTGTTATAAGCATAAATTGAATATTTTATCATTTAGCTTACACTACGTCACTATTCTTGGGACACCGCCATAATTGCATTTCTAACCACTCAAATGGCTTTGTTTTCACTTCAAACTTCATCTAAAATTATATTATACTATTTTATTTCTATCTATTCAGTTAGTGCACTGGGTCTCGAGAAGCATTATTCATAGCCCGGTGTCTCTATTCACTAAAACCATTTTCCGAACCTCATTCTTTTCACACTTTCATGTTTGTCTTATGCTACATTCAAGTTTTTCACCCTTCTACATGTGTTCTACTTATCTTTAAACCTCTAATTACACTTTTCCAATTTTTTCTCTGGTCATTTTCAGTATTTACCATTTTGCCCCTTACTTATTTTTGACCTCACTATTCACACCAACAAACTTTACTCGATTCATACATTTATTTCATTTCCAACTTTTTCTTCTAATTCTAATCCTATCCTTAGGAAAAATTAGATCAAAAATCAAGGTGTGGCTGCTCTTCCTCTCTTTAAGAAATTTCATCCTCAAAATTTCACTTGTGTATTGTCAGTTGTAATCCCACGCTTATCTTATTTTCTACTGTTTAGATTCACACCATCCATTTACTAAATGAATAAGCTCAAATTTATACTTATTATAGAATTAAATTACATGAATGAAAATTACTTAGTGTGTCTTCTCGAGAATCTAACACTTCTTATGCTCTAAAAGCATATTTCCTAGCTGGGGCTCTAGTCTCAACTTTATCTACGGTTGCAAATTTGGTTCTTTTGCTACTTGCTTTGTGTTTCTTTTATTTCCAGTTGAACCTGTAAGAACTATAGGTAAAGAAGCCTGGTACTATCTCCCAACTACTGGCCTTTTTGGATAATGCCTAGCAAAATGCTAAGTCGAGCTATACCTATAACACACTTCGAGTATGGTTCTCCAATAGATACCTAAGTGCTTTTTACATAATGCTCATATAAAACCACTAGTGCACCCTTGGCTACAGATGTTGGTGCACTAGTGGCCGATGTCTACCATTGTTGTTAGGACCTAACTTATGGTCCTTGTTCAGATTTTTGAGTTCTAACTTGACTTTGGTGTTAATGCATCTGTTCTCCCTTTTGCCTCTTACCTATTTTTGGAGCTGAACTTGTTTGACCTTAGGTTTAGGATCTCTTCTTTTGGAAACTTTCCATCTTTTCTTTTAGTATAACATGTCGCCACTAGAGAAGGAAATTTTATGATTTTTATCACTACCACTTGAAGTTTGATGTCATTGTTGAGACCCTTCTTAAACCTTTTACAACTGTCAACTTTAATAGGCACGATCTCCTTTACATACTGGCTGAGTTTTGCAAATTCTTTTTCATACTCGGATATAAACTGATATCACTGCTTTAAGTCTAAAAATTCCTATCTCTTTTTCTCCAAGTAATTCTCCATAATGTGATTTTTCTTAAATTCTTCCAAAAAGAAATCCCAAGTTAATTCTACTAGAGCTTTACGTTTTGAGACTATTTCCCACCATTTATAAGCTTCTACTTGTAGCAATGAGGTAGCATGAATAACATTTTCTTTGGGAGTGCATCTTAATTGCTGAAGGATTCTGATCATCCTTTCTATCCAATATTTCGAGGTACTTAGGTCATCATGTTTATCACCTAGAAAATCTTCTGCTCTTATTTTCTTTACCCTTTCTAGATATGCTTTTCTAGAAAGCTTTTGATGGTTATGGTTACACCAATGGTGGAGGTGGAGTGGCAACAGTGGTAGTTTGCCTTAAGAGTTCAACCATTTGCTAAAGCAAAGCTAGTTGTGCCTATGTCGCTTGCTCAGCATTAACTGGTGTTGGAACTTCAGCCTTCGTGGGTTCATTTACAGTTGCTAGGGCATGAATTTCTACTTTAACTCCACCACCTGGTGATATAGATTCACTCATCTTCTATCTATACAAAAGAACAACTTATAAGCCATAAGCAGTGTAATTTTTGATAGTACATAACCTTAATCCTAAGGCAAGTATATGAAATCCTATATAACAAGGAACGCCTAAACCTATTCTTATACAGCATAATATGACACCCCATACCCGATCCTGTTGCCAAACCCAGATAAGGACTGACACACAAACATTTCCAGTTCATTATCTTACCTTTATCCGTTATTTGCTTAATTATCAATTCCACACTTACAAACCAATTAAAATTGTATCATTTGATATTTATCCTTTTAGTCTAAATTAAAACATAATTCATGTAATTGGAATTCTCATGCCGAAAGTTTAGTAGCATAATGGCTAACCAGTGACACTACCCAAATAGTGATCTACAGAAAATACACTTTTATATATAATCAGTCAAAATCCCTAACCTTGAATCCTTTTGATCCTCTTAATACAATTAACCAATCCAGCTATGATCCAGTACCAATAAATTCAACATTTTACTACAACTATATCTTTTCCATAACATTATTACACACATACATACTTACATTGCACATATAAGTGAGATCATTAGGTTACAAAACTTTATACAAACTAGTTTTAGGCCTACTACCACTACTTATATATGAGTGCCATATATACCATTATATATTTTAGTATGGCATACAAAAGTATACCATAAAAAGAAGTTTGATCAACTACACTATAACATTGAGGCCGAGCTACAACAAGCTATCTGTGACATCCCTTACCTGATCTGATCACTGGACCCAAATAAGGAATAATACATAACTATTATCTTTCTTACTACTTATCTGATTTACTTAAAATTCTTTTCATCCTTTATCCTAATACATATCTTCTTAACATACAACACATAAAAGTCAGTCTTAACAAAAACTTCCTTGTGTTTATACTGTTAAGGATCATCATGTCAAAAATTCGGCAGCATAACGGCTGTCAGGGGACACTAGCCTAAATAGTAACCTATAGTAAACACCCTTCTAATATATCCAAACATCTCATCTCAACACTATAATCCTTCTTATCACTCCAATACATCATCATCACATCCAGAAAACATAACATATAATCAACTTCTCAAATGTACACAATCTAACAGCTCTTCAACTCACATATTAAACCACATAAATAATATATCTCATAACATACATCATAAATCAGAACCAATAACTATGCATCATTATAAATCTTTATACAACGCATTCTTAAAAGCTTACAACATCTTTTATACAACAATTGCCCAGATATCTTATTAGAAATACATATGAATATCAGAATACACATTTATCTAAAATCATTCATCAAACCTATAATCTTGCTCTAAGCTCTTCACTTCGATCATCTGACTATAGATACTTTAGATCTAATAGCTTATAAAACCTACACATTACAAACAATGATGTGCTAAGCTTCACAACTTACTAGTGTATCTAGTATAGTATGGCACATATTAAGCATGCAATATCATTCATGATAGATTTAGAAGTTTAATGAAATATTAACCATATCATATACTTGACATGAAACTAATTACAACATCACATACATTACAATGTTCTTAGATCCTTATAATATCCACATTCATGTCATTCATCACATATAAAATACTATAAAATAAAGTTATGTGCCATATGAAACTTTACAGAGGAAAGAGTCAATAGTACCAACATAGGTGTATAGGCATAAGAAATCAAGACACTATCAAAATAATTAAAATCATAACCTGGATGGCATACAATGTGGGACATAAGCAAGAACCTATCATCCTTAATTATGTACTTTAATTATAACCTCTCATTATTATAATATTGTTATTTCTTTCTTATATTTCTTGATTTATTTTTCTTAAGTTCTTATCCAATTTATTTTGCCTATACATAGAAGACAACAAATCTAAACTAGATAATGGGGTATAATGCCCGAAAGCTTAATATAATTGTGTAGTACTTAATTACAGCTTGCACAACTGCAGTCGCAAAATTGTGCAGTACCTAATCACGGCTTATGCAGCTGCTCCTACATAGATTAGCATTAAAGTACCCTATCAGCTGCTATATCACCCTAGTTGATTGGTTAACCTATCTAATATATGTTGTCTAATCGTATGGGGCATTATCTTAATTGTGTTTCACCTTTTTAAATGCTTTAAGTAAATTTTTATGCTTACTTGAATTTAAAACACCAATTTTATCCATATATTACATACTTCCACATGATTAAACTCATTCCTTATAATTATTTTCACATCATGTGATCATACTTGATTTATATGTGTGCTAAAAGCACCAAATCTTGCTTATTATAAGCCTTTTGGCCTTAGCCATACTTTATCTCATCATGCCCCTAATAGGAGTAGGCAATGCCATATCATCATCATCATCACTTTATTATAGCAATACAAGGTTCTACTTACTCACATGACATCCATAATGCTAGCATATCATTTATAGGATATCATTTTTTTAATTGTTTTATGTCAATACATATCACATATGCATATCCATTATTACCTTAATTATCTACATAGCTATATGTTAGGCCATTCATTCATAATCATGATAATTACCATACATTGGCACATGTTGTCAAAGGCATCCTTGTCAATTCACATCATATCAAAAGCATACTTAAGCACATATGCACATTCATCACCATACATGTATGTTTATAATACATACATTATGCTTAACTTAGGTAAAATGCCTTAACATAATCTCATTACCAAGTTTGCATTTCGTACCACCTATCCATACATTACATAA
>CANXYI010607760.1:0-16295 GCA_948208565.1 Hura crepitans
TCACTCATTTTAGTGAAGAAATGAGAAATTTATGGCTTATTTTCCCTCTGCCTAGCGTCGGCAGCAGCAAGGAGAAAGGGAGGAAGACAATCCTTTCATTCCAAGTGGAAATCCACTTGTCAAGTGAGGTTTACCACTTGGCAAGCCTCTTTGGCCACTTGGCATGAGGTGGGGCCTACTTTTAACATGTCAAGGTTGGTTCAAAAAAATCCCAAACTATCCCAATTTTTTTAGCAAATTTCAAAAATTCACAGTAATTCACTAAAACCTCAAAAAATTATATCATTCATTTTGAAATTCATATTTTACTACTCATAAATTTTTTTGGCTAGATTCCATCAATAAGGCAATTTTCAGACTGCCTCGATTTGCATGCCAACCTCAAAAATTTTGAGAATTTACAAATGACCTCGAAATCTAAAAATTCTTTCACCAGTGGACCTAGTAGAATTTTTGAGCTTCAAGGTTTGCTATTTTTGGATCTGTCAGGACACATCCTGAGTTAATCGTAGCCTAAAAAATTTTTATTGCATAGATGCATTCTTTACTGCTTAGAATAAATTATTAGTTCTGCTAAATTTTTAAATTTTAACTTTTTCATCAACTTCAAGCCCCTTGAAGTTTCATGACTAGTGCTACTACCTCGATCCATGTGCTAGTGACCCAGCAGCCTAGGCACACTTCTTAGACTCTATGGCACTTTTCACAGAGCCTCAAATCATGGGCATTACATAAACATACACAATTTCCACTTAGAATATTCCTTAAAAATTCTATACAACTCCATATTAAAATCTAAAACCATGGAACTTGTTAAAATATCTTAATCTACCTAAAACAAAAATAAAAATAAAAACACTTACCCTAAAAATTGACACTATTCATCTCAAGTAAATTTCTCTCTCTCCAAGCAAGATGTGGAGGAAATTCTACTTGATTTAGCTTCTATAGATCATGAAGGGTCAAAAAGCATATAAAATTTATGGGATTTGGTGGTGTATAAGAGCAGAGAGAAAAAGAAAATGGTGAGAGGGCTTTCTTGGTAATGGCATTGACTTTAGTGGGTTTAGGGAGGAGGAAGATGACTTTGGCACATGTGACACCCCCACATATGCGAACCCTTTTATATTAGTGAGCAGATGGCTTAGATCGCGACACGTGGCAATCTAGCAGTCTGCTTTCTCCTAGTTCCTTTTTAAAATTCAAAAATTCATAAAAATTTCTCTAGACCTCCAAAAATATTCATTTTAGTTTTAAAAATCCTTAATTAGTGTCATTAAGGCCTTCATAAAATTTCACCTCAAAATTCTACTATCAACTTTAGGTCTCTATTCACCCACTAGAATAAAATTTTATGAAAAAAGTACCAAACAACCTCAAAAAATTAAAGTTCATTCTCTACCATGTAGATTGGAATTTTTGAGGTATAAGGTATGGTATTTTTGGGTCCGTCCAAGCACATCCTAGGGCACTCTCGACATAACTTCATTTTATCTCACTATTCATTAGTTCTTGACCCGAAATGATTTATCTATTCTGCTATATTTTTAAGTTCTTTCATTTTATCCATTTTCTAGCCCGTCAAAGTTTTATGACCAATACGCCCCTTTCTAGCCCTATAAAGGTGCCCCGACCCATCTAAAATACTATTCATGCCACGAGGTACTATTCATAGAACTTAGACTTACGGGTGTTACAGTGGGAGCACCACTTGCTCCTTTTTCATTGGAGATATAGAGAAAGCTTTGTAATTCCTACTTTTAGGACTAGTCTCTTTTCACTTCCATAAGCTTTTAACTAATTAGACTATAATTTTTATTGCCAATAGAAAAAGCCTTGATTAAATTTACCATATTCTTATGATTATAGATTTAACTCTTACTTCTAATATATCATAAATTTATGGAATGGAAGCACAACACGTTCAACTCTTAAAGTGTCCTCCATTATCTTGAAATGAAATAATATCTCAGATATCACATATCTTTTATTTCATAAGATGATATTTGATGATCTAAGCATCACATACCAATGCTCTTTATAAGGTTTAAGAGATATAAAGGCAATCATATTGCCATCCCCATGTGCTTTTAAAAAAGCTTTCGACACCCAACTAAAATTTTCATCAATCAAAGGAGGTGGAATATATGTATCTAACATTTATATGTGTTCTCACTTCTGAGAACTATTATAAGATTTCAAAGTCATTTCAATCAATATTCTTGTAAATTAAAGTTTAAAGACATTATGGTTGTGATGTTGTAAGTGAAAATGAAATCATGTTAGAGTATAATCATGTATATGTATGCAATAATTTTAAGGTCTTTAAAATCATGCATTACACCTACTATTTTATTATTAACCAATAGCCCTCACTAATTGAACCAAGAAAGCCTATTGAAAGCTCTCTTAGTGGGTTAGTATCCAATTTAGTTAAGGTCAGAGCCTTCATTATGCTCAACAATCCCAACCATTAACTAAATGGTAGGCATCATATACCAATTGCATCATTTTCAATTACTAATCATTAGGTCTCAACACTTGATACATATATATCATATACATATTTTCCCAATCTTGTCTCATAATTATTAGCCTTGAGTATGCTTAACAAACTAATAATCATGCCAAGCTAGACCTATTAATGTGATTTAAATAAATCCAAAGTAGCATGGGCTTGAGTATGCTCAATAACCCAATACTAAAGAGAACTCTATTTTAACTCATATTAACAAAAGGCTTGAAAGTCTTATATTTCGAGGGATTTCTTTCAATTAAGTCTTATAAGGATTACGTATTATGGTTTGCTCATGCAAAGGGATTTTGCATGCCTTAGCATATGCAAGCATATTTGATCTCATTAAATCATGCATATTCTATTTAATCATAATAAATATATGATCTAGATATGGACTTTTACTACCATGATTTCCTCAAGCAAAAGGAAACCAATTTGGGCCAAACCCTAGGAAGTTATGCATGAATTACAAACTAAATAAGAAATAAAAGAACACTTCTATTTATTTTTTCTTCGTCTTTCTTAGTGGGCCTTCTTTTTTATTTTTGCTCTTTATATTTTATCAACTTAATCTAACCCTATGTAATCTATTAGCATGTCATAAAAATTAGAAGATCTCATATTACCTGTAAGGGGAATTAGATGAGAAGAGAAATATAATAGAGAAATAAGAGAAAAGGCTAAGACACAAAAGCCCAATTTTACCAAAGGAAAAATTCGTGCAATGCGTATCAATCTCATTAGTCTTTGTCCATATGCCCATAACTAGTCATCATGCCAAATGTATACCTTCAACATGTTTTTCTAATGCACATAATTAACTTGCAATTTTTAGAAACAACTTGGTTTAATTTAGTTTATTTCACAACACTTCTAAAATTAACTTGTCATGTATGCTTAGCTTTGTGAAATTTTAATATGGCAATTAATCTTATTAATTCAATTAATCAAATTAATTTCATATTTAAAAATACATTCCAATTTAGAACCATTTTCAAAAAGGAAAAATTTTCAATCCAATTGAAAATTATTTTTTGGATTCTCGAGTTACATATGCTTGAAAATGTTAATTTCCTTCTAACTATTGCTCCAACTAGTAATTAAATTACAAATTTAATTATTTAATCCAATTAATTAATTAAATTTAAATCAATTATAGTAGCAAATTCAAATAAAATCTAGGAAATATTTATTTTAAAATTTTGCATTGCACTAATGCCAAAAAATCTAATTTCTAGTATTTACTAATGAATCAATTTAAATTGTTTTGAAAAATAATTAATTCAAATAATTTTTTACCAATCCTAGCAAGTATGAATATATAAAATCATGTACAATGACCAATGAAATTAATACAAATTAATGAATCTAATTAATCAACTTAATATTTAATTTGTCAATAATTACCGATAGTGAATACAGTATATATTAATATGATTGTTACAAAAATGTGAATCCAATTCATATGCAATCTATTTTGAGGATTCAAAATATTCAAATTAACTCCAAAATTATCCAATAATTATGAACAAATGGGTGTGAAATTGAAAGGTAGCAAAATCAAATTTTAACACCATTAATAAAACCTTAATCAATTTTATAGTAGTTGTCAATAAGCAAAATTAATTTTAAATAATTCTTCTAATTATTAAGTAAAATTTTATTTTATTGATTAGCTTTAGAATTATTTTTCAATCCCTAAAAAACTTACGAAAAATAATTTGGGCTATAAGATTAAAAGAAATCGTTCAAAAACATTGCTTTAATTTAATTATTTTCTATATTGAAAAATAGCCTAAAAATTGTGCTCAACAATATTTTTAAAATACCAAATAAAATCTAATTCTATTAGCTAGCTCTTGAATTAAATTTTTATCCATTATAAACCTATAAAAAATAATTTGGGGCTGAAAACTTTTAAAAAATGGACTAAACAAATTTTTTTTAAAACTAGTTGATGGATGTTATTAGAACCCAAGTTTATTGTTCAATTAATTATTTTAATTATCAAATAAAATAAAATTTTATTTATCAGACAGATTCAAATTTTAGGATTTTATAAAATTTAAAATAAAATTTAGGGCTAAAACTAATTAAATAATTAATTAAATCAAATAGCAACATTCTGGTCGACCAACATTGTAAATTTTTACAATTTTTGGTTCATTCAAGCATTTAAATTCTAAAAAATTTATGAAGAAAGAAAAAAAATTACTTTCAATTAGTTTTAATCTATATCTAACCATTAGAAATGGAATAAAATCGAAAAAGTATATAAAGATATCAAACAAAAATTTTAAAACTTAACTATGGGATACCAATAAACTATGATAGTTTTAAACTTTTCGACAGAACTAAGCTTTGATACTAGTGTTGGTTTTTATGGACTATTGCACAGTAGAAAAAAAAGTATACATAGAACCCTACCAAAGGTTGGAACTTAAAAAAATTGAAAAATAAAAATTTATTTTTGAGGAAATCACAAAATAAGGATTTACCATAAATTTTCTATGCGATTCCTATACACAAGTTTCTTTTTCTTTTACTTTTCTCACCTAGTTTTCATAAACTATAGTGGTCCTTAGTTGGAACTACCTCTAAGGCAATCCACACAAGAATTTCTTAGAAGAGAGCAACTTCAAATTCTAAGTTCTAGTAGGATTTTAAAGCAAATGAAGGAAAAAGCAAAATTTTATGTGTTTTCAATTGCTTTATGTAACAATTTTAGCTATAGAAATGTGTGTATAGTGGTTATAGCTATAAGGGTTATTTGTACTTTAAATAAATCATTTTTAGGTTAGATTATAATAGTCAAAATTAAACTTAAGTTGAACTAGATTAGGCATACACATTAGGCCCTATTTAGTCCTATGAGCATAAGCCTTTTAATAGGGCTTATATGCAACAGGCCCTATTTTTTTCTTAACAATTACTCTAATTTCAGGCCTTTCAATTTTTTAAGAAGCTCATAAAAAATTAGGTACAATAATAAATAAAATAAGACATAAGAAAGCCTAAGTTCAAAAACCCTAATTTCTAGACTACACATCAACAAAAACCCATTTGCTTATTTTTTTTCTTCTTAATTCATCTTCTAATAATATCTCATATCATTAGAACATTTAATCTCATTGAATCTTCCTCAAATTTCCTTTATGTCTTTAACTCTATAGGTTTTTAGAACAGCTTGGCAATACACAATGAAATAGAGTCTTAGTCCAACTAGGACTCTATAAATTCAATCGTATTAAATTAATATCAATTCACTAATTGATATATCACTTATATAGAAGTCAAGTGTAACACTTGTAATGTTTTGATATTTTAAGGGGCACCTGAATAGTGAATAGTACTTCCAAAACCTGAAGTGAACTAAGATCATAGGATGATAGAATTAATAATTAAAACATAATTATGGGTGAAATTTTGGACAAAATTGAAATCATTGAAGGGATTAAAATAGACTATAAAGTTTGCTTATAGGTGTTCTATGAATAGTTACTTAGTTATAGCTCAATGATAAATTATTTTAAAAGTACTCAAAAAATTATTAAAATAGCATGACCTGATGGTCTAAAATTCTAACTAAGCCCATAGACCTAGTTTTGGAATTTTCTAAGAATGGAAAGAAATTAAACAAAATTAATTTATGACATCATTACCTAAAAATATAAATTTTCTTAAAGAAAAATTTTGATTTTTGGAGGATAATGAAAACAATGATTTTGATGAAAACAATGATTTTTAGAACCATTAGTTAAATTTTTGGAGATTTCAAGCATGAGATATAAATTTTTAGAGGGAATTTTGCTAAGAATTAATCCTAGCCATCCATTTAATTCTTGGCATCAATCCAACCCTCTATCCCATACTTAAAGAAGGACTTTAGACCTTTTAAATAGCCATTTTCTATATCCCTTTCCCCCTAAAACTTAAAGCCCTTACTGCCCCATGAAACCCTAAAATCCTTTCTCCTTTTTTCCTATTAAAGTACCTTAAAACTTACATCTAATTACACTGAAATTTCCTCCACACTCCACTCATATCTATTCTAATGAGAATTCACCATAAGAGGGCTTAGAAATGGAATTATTCAAGGGAGGTGATTAGTGACTAAGGTAAGAAAAAGAGGTTGTTTTTTAATTCCAAATATTTTTCTAAGATAGGAATTAGGTTATTTAGTGTGTGTGTAAGCTTAGATTAGGTTTAGTTACATGTAGAATTTTTTTTGAATTTTATATTGTGAGATACGTGTATGTTTATAGACAAAGAAGGAGGAGAGGCAGAAAGGAGAGAAGGCCAAGCTTGAGGAATAAATTAAGGCTATTTTAGAGGCTTATGTAATTGGATTTAATGAGTCATGCATTTTATCTTATGAATTTGTGAGATTTTAGCATGTGTACATGTATGAAAATTGTGCATTTATATGTTATGGATTGAGTTTGCATAAGTATTAATTAGGGATAAGGTGTGCATAATTTTTAGAGCTTAAGTGGTGTGAAAGATGGAAGAAAAATATGAGGTTTGGTGGTGAACCCTAAATGGCCGAAATATTCATGTAAGCAAATAAAAAGGATTTAAGTGATATTAATTAGTAAAATGTGTAAGGTGATGTCAGTTAATTTGTGTAACATACCTTGAATAATTATATGAATAGAATATATCCTTCTCATAGAGTAAACAAGGTTAGCAAAATGGGTCAACGTAATAGTTTAAGAACTTAGAATTATCGAATGACAAATATATAAATATAATGTTAAATAGTGAGGTCTAACTTACATCAACAATAAAAATATGAGGCCTAAATATTGATCTAGATAATTAGATGATAGATAGGAGAGAAAGAAATGTATAAGTTTAAGCCATTTGAAATAAGATAAACAAGGGATGTAATGAAATATGAAAAATGAGTTAGAGAAAGAATAGTATAAAAATGAGAAAAGAAAGGGTAATGAGTTGAATGTGATGAGCATGAGTAACTGAAGCTAAAACCTACCATGTTTATTTATGTGACACTAGAAATAAATATTTATATTGAGATAGGGATTATAATGAATAACTTGAGGTCTATATTAGTTAGACACATACTAGATAAGTTGATTGGACAACTAGGGAGCAGCAGCAGTAGCTAGGACACTCAGATGTTATGAGATGTAAGTCTATAAGGATGAATGAGATATGATATTAACCTTTTATAATGTTGTGCGGGAGTAGCTGCCTTAAAGTCCATGAGGGCCACTAAACATTTAGGGTATGGGATGAGATTACAGGTATAGTCATCAAGGTTTAGAATGAGGACCCCTACATAAGATTTGAGACAAGTGTAGCCGTTGAGGTTTTAAGATAGAATCCTTTGCATATATTAAGATTCATGAAGGGTGTAACCATCGAGGTCCAAAATGTAAGCCCCTACACAAGCTTAGATCTCGTTATCCAATATTTAAAGTATAGTCTTTTAGATATGGCCCATATCTATAAATGACACATATGACTGATTAAATGGAATACAGATAGATTAAATGATAAAAATAAGAAAAGACCTAATACACATAAATTTCATATAATAATGATGTATGTTAATAACAGATCATGATACATGTTTGACTGCGACAGTAATGGCATGGTTGCATGATGCATGACATGTGAGATGGCATGATACATGACATATGAAGTGGCATGCTACATAAGGTGAGAGATTAAGTGCTTGAATCATTAAATTCACCACTACGCATATGCTTAGCATATCGATTGTTTCGATACATAAGTAGCAGATAGTTCATATGGTTCGACCTCTCACTAGAGTAGCAACATAGCAGACAATTTATCTTGGGCACATTTTGTGTCTCTTAGTCATGTACATTATAGTTATAGATGCACTCATGTATTGGGAGTAGATTGTATTATAATAATGATGGGATGTAACATTGTAAATCGATGTTATATAATGTATGCTTGCTAAGTTCTATGTATGAGTTGTTGCTTATATTGTATGCCTACAGAGTTGTATGTATGAGTTGCTGTTGATGATGTTGAGTTATATAGTGGATCAAAAGGATCTTATAAGTTAGGTTGTGAATGAGTTCATTACAGAAGTGTTCATTTTATAGGTTGAAATTTTTAGGATTTTGCTTGGACAACCGTTATACTACCTGATATTCAATAAAATTGCCTTAAGAGGTTTTAAGGGTTTATGATATTTGGATTGATCTTGTCCACTTAGGGCACTATATGGCATGTATATAAAGTATAGTAAGGATAAGTTAGGTTGGATCAAGATTTTAATACCTTAAGTAAACATTATTACATCTCAGGCTAAATAAGTTGCGAGTGAGAGTAATATCAGGATAGGTAACATACCAGGAAGTGACATCTCTTATCCAGTCGGAAGTGGATCGGGTAGGAGGTGTTACATTTAGTTGTATCAAAATAGGTTTAGGTGTTCCTAGGCCTAGAGTCTTAAGTGTGTTATGGTTGATTCTAGTTCTATATTTTTATGCTACTTGAGGCTAATAATTGTCTTTCTTGTAGTGAGACAAGATGAGTGAGCATACACCACCTCTTAGTGAAGTAGCTATTAAGAGCCATGCTCCACCCACCACTCAGGAGCTTGTTAGGTTAAAGGCTCTAGTGCCCAGTGATGCTACCCATCTAGCCCCTATATAGGCAAATACACAACTATAACCACCTCTTTTTGCAATAAATGGTAGATTTACTCTAACAAGACACTATTGTAATTACACTAGCACCTGCACCACCTCCACATCCTTAGGCTTTGTAGAAAACATATCTGGAGAGAGTGAAAACGATAGGGGCTAAAGACTTCCTAAGCACTCAAGTAAATGATTCCATCAAACTAGAGTATTGGTTGGAGAGGACCATTAGGATCTTGCAGTAGCTACAATGCTCACTAAAAGAGAGTCTAATATGTGTGCTACTTCACTACTACAAAAGGAGGCCTTCCATTAGTGGGAGATTACGACGAAGTGTAAGGCTACTAAAGAAAAGATGTGGGATTTCTTTCTAAAGGAATTCAAGTAGAGGTATATTTCTAAAACATATATTGAGAAGAGGAAGCAAGAGTTTATAGATCTGAAGCAAGGGAAGAAAACAATGTGTAAGTATGAGAAAGGTTTTGCTAGGCTTAGTAGGTATGCTACAGAGTTTATCCCGATGGAGGAGCAGAGATGCAAGAGGTTTGAGAAAGGCCTCGATATTAAGATTCGAACATAGATAGCTACCTCAAAGATTAAGGAGTTTGCTTCATTAGTCACAGCTACCTATGATATAGAGGAGTTACTGAAGGAGAAAAGAGAGACCTATTAGAGGAAAAGGTCTTTCACCTAGAGGTGAAAGAGATATCTCTACTAATATATTTTTAGCTACTACAGCCAGACGATTGATATAAAATAGATGTGTGGCATATTTAACTCATATAGTTGACATTCAAAAGGCCGAGTCAAGCCTTAGTCAGATATTTCTGCTATTAGAATTCCATTTATGCTATTAGAATTCCTAGATGTTCCCTAATGAATTGTCAAGATTACCACTATAGTGAGAGATTGATTTTGAGATTGAGGTACACCTAGGTAATACACCAATATCTATGGCTTGTATTGTATGGTACTTGTAGAATTTAAAGAGTTAAATGTGTAACAATAGGAGTTACTTGACAAAGGATTTATTAAGTCGAGTGTTTCTCTTTGGGGAGCACTAGTATTTTTTGTGAAAAAGAAAGATGACTCACACTGATTATGCTTTCACTATAGACAATTGAATAGGGTAATTATTAAGAATTTAAATATCTGCTAACTAGAATTAATGATCTTTTTGATCAGTTGCAAGGAGTTAGTATGTTTTCCAAGATCACCTTGAGATCAGGTAACCATCAGCTAATAATCAAGGAGTCTGACATTCCAAAAATAGCTTTTCATATGAGGTATGGCCATTATGAATTCTTAGTGATGCCATTTAGGCTTACTAATACCTTAGTAGTATTCATTGACTTAATGAACTAGATTTTCAAGCCATATCTTGATCAATTTATGGCAGTGTTCATTAATAATATTTTGGTGTACTCAATGACTAAGGAAAAGCATGAGTAGCATTTGAGGCTGGTATCACAGAGCCTAAGAAAGAAATTACTTTTATGCCAAATTGAATAAATGTGAGTTTTGGTTGAATGAGGCAGCCTTCTTAGGCCCCATTGCTTTAGTAAAAGGCATTAGAGTTGATTTGAGTAAAGTCAAGGTAGTACTAGAGTGAAAGCCTGCTAGAAATGTTATTAAGGTTCGAAGTTTCTTAGGATTGGCTAGTTATTATAAAAGATTTATGAAGGGTTTCCCTATGATTGTAGCTCCAAAAACCCATCTGTTGAGGAAGGAAGTGAAGTTTGTATAGGATGATAACTGCTAGGCTAGTTTTGACAAGCTGAAGCCTATGTTAACTGAGTCTCCCATTCCTACCCAACCTAAATAGAGAAAGGAATTTCTAATCTATAGTCATGCTTCCCATAATAGGCTTGGGTGTGTGTTGATGCAAGAAGGCAAGGTAGTAGCATATGCCTCTTGATGGTTGAAACCCCATGAAAGGAATTATCCTACACATGACTTGGAGCTGGCTACCATTATCTTTGCTTTGAAATTATGGAGACTACTTCTACAGTGAGAGATGTTATATTTACACATATCATAAAAAGCCTTAAATATCTTCCCACTTAAAAAGAATTGAACTTGATAGAGTAGTGATGGCTAGAGATGATAAAAAATTATGGCTATTTAATTAACTACCATCTAAGAAAGGCAAATGTGATAGCAGATGCCCTGAGTCAAAAATTCATAGCAGCCATGAGAACAATAAATGCCAAGCTCCTTTATGAGGATTATAGAACTCTTCTGGCTAAACTACAAGTGAAACTTAGCTTGAGCCAATAGGTGAAAGAAGCCCAGATGCAAAATAAACTACTTACATAGATTATGAGTCAAGTCAAAGAGGGGAAGGCTCCAAAGTTTGAGATCAAAATAGATAGATGAATATATTATCATGATAAGCTATGTGTGCTAGATGTACAGGCAATTAAGAAGTGGACCTTGCAAGAGGCCGATGAGGCTCCTTATGCCCTTCAACAAAGAAGCATAAAGATGTATCTAGATTTGAAAACCTACTACTAGTGGCTAGGAATGAAGAAGGATGTGACTAAAAATGTGGCTAACTGTCTAACATACTAGTAAGTAAAAGTAGAACATTCAGTTCTTTCATGGTTGCTTCACCCTATAGCAATTCTAGAATGGAAGTGGGAAAAGGTGACAATGGATTTCATGATGGGATTGCCTATGACTAAGAATAAATGTGATGTTGTGTGGGTGATAGTTGACAAGTTGACAAATATAGCCTACTTTATTCCTTTATGGATGGACTATTCCCTTGAGAAGTCAGCTCAACTATGTATTAATGAGATCGTGAGACTTCATAGAGTGATAGCTTCCATCATTTTAGATAGGGACCTGACGTTTACTTTGAAATTTTGGTAAAAGCTACATAAAACCTTGGGTATTTAGTTGACCTTTAGTAAGGCATTCCACCGATAGACGGATAGGCAAAAAGAATGAGTCAATCAAATACTTGAAGATATATTATGCAACTATGTAATTGAATTCAGAGAGAGTTGGGATCATTACTTACCTTTGACAAAGTTCACATATAACAATAACCACCAAGCTAGCTTAGGCATGGCACCATATAAGGCTCTGTATGAGAGAGAGTGTAGAAATATCTTATGCTGGAGTGAACTAAGTAAGAACAAGCTAATAGGACTAAACCTCACCAGTGATGCTAAAGAAAAAGTGAGAATCTTTAAAGACAAATTAAAGGTAGCCACAAATATACGAAAATCCTATACAGATTTGAAGCGAAAGGATATTGAATATGAGGTTAGAGGGAAGGTATTTCTTAAAGTCTCACCATGGAAGAAAGCCCTCCAATATGGTAAGAAGAGTAAATTGAGCCCTAGGTTCATTGGCTCATATGAGATTATAGAACGTATAAGGCTAATAGCCTACCAGTTAGCTCTACCACCAGAGTTACAATAGATCCATGGTGTATTTCATGTATTGATGCTAAGATGATACTAGTTAGACTCCTCTCATGTACTATTAGTAGAGGAAATCACAGTATAACTTGACCTCATATATGTAAAAGAACCAGTACAAATCTTTGCTCATGAGGTTAAAGAGTTAAGGAATAAAGTTGTCCCACTTGTGAAGGTGTTATAGAGGCACCATAGAGCAGAGAAGGCCATATGGGAAAGTGAGGAGCAGATTAGAGCTCAATATCCACACTTTTTTAGTTTAGATAATTTTAAGGAAAAAATTCTTTTAAGAGGGGAATAATTGTAATACCTGTAGTTTTCAATATTTAAAATAAGGGCACCTGAATAGTGAATAGTACTTTTGGGAATCATGAGTGAACTGAGGCCATAGGATGATAGAATTAATTAAAACATAACTATGTGTCAAATTTGAGATTAAATTGAAGTCATTTAAAGGGTTAATATGTACTGTAAAGTTTACTTACGGTGTCCCGTGAATAGTGACTCAATTGAAGCTTAATAATAAATTATTTTAAAAGTGCTTAAAAATTTTGAAAATAGCACAATTTGATGGTAAAAAATTCAAACTAAGCCATTGGAACTAGTTTTGGAATTTTTTGAGATCGGGAAGTAATTAAATTGAACTAATTTATGATGTCATTACATAAAAAACTAATTTCTCTTGGACAAAAATTTTGATATATGGAGGATAATTAAAACACTAATTTTGATTATTTTTAGACCTATTAGCTAAATTTTTGGAGATTTAGAGTATGAGATATGAATTTTTAAAGAGAATTTTGCTCAAAATTAATCCTAGCCATCTATTCGACACTTGGCATTAATCTAACCATCCATCCCATACTTAAAGATAGACTCTAGGCCTTTTAAATAGCCATCTTCAACCTCCTTTTCCTCCTAAAACATGATGCCTTAACTCCGTTATGAAACCCTAAAAATCATTTCTTCCTTTTTACAATTAAACTACCATAAAACTTGTATCTAATTACACCAAAATTGCCTCCACACTCCACTCATCTCTATTCTAGTGAGAATTCACCTTAAGAGGGCTTAGAAAGAGAGTTATTCAAGTGAGGTGAATAGTGACAAATGGTAAGAAAAAAGGTTGTTTCTAATTCATAACACTTTTCTAACATGGGAATTAGGTTATTTAGTGTATGTGTGAGCTTAGATTTGAGTTTAGTTACATGTAGAATTTTTGGTGAATTTTTGATTGTACGAGATGTGTATATTTTTAAAAAAAGAAGGAGGAGAGGTGAAAAATAGAGAAGGTCAAGCTTAAGGAAGAAATTAAGGCTATTCTGGAGGCTTAAGTAAGTGGATTTAATGAGTCATGCATTTTACCTTAGGAATTTGTTTGATTTTGGTATGTGTACATGTATGGAAATTGTGCATTTGTGTGTTATGGCTTGAGTTTGCATAAGTATTAATTAAGAATGATATGTACATAATATTTAGAGCCTAAATGGTGTGAAAGAAGGAAGAAAAATGTGAGGTTTGGTGGTGAACCCTAAATGGCCAAAATATTCATGTAAGGAAATAAAAAGGATTTTAGTGATATTAATAGGTAAAATGCGTAAGGTGATGTTAGTTAATTAGTGTAACATACTTTGAATAATTATATGAATAGAATATAGCCTTTACATGGAGTAAACTAAATTGGTTGAATGGGTTAAGGTAAGAGTTTTATAACTAAAAACTATCGAATGACATATATATGAATACAATGTTATATAGTAAGGTTTAACTTACATGAACAATAAAAATATAAGCCCTAAATTGTGATGCTTATATGTCCAAGTTCTATAAGCAGTATCTTCTCGCCCCGAGTGATTTTCTCTATAGTGCAGGGCATCGTCACGAGGTTAGAAAGGGCCATATTGGTCATAAAACTTTGATGGGCTTGAAAATGGGTAAAATGAACGAATTTAAAAATTTAGCAGAATTAATAAATCATTTTAGGTCAGGAACTAATGCATGAGGAGATAAAATGAGTTTGTGTCGAGATAGCTCCAAGATGTACTTGGATGGACCCAAAAATGCCATACCTTAAACCTCAAAAATTCTAATGAATATGATGGAGAAGGAATTTTAATTTTCTGATGTCGTTTGATATTTTTTCTAATTATTTTATTCTAGCGAGTGAATAGTGTTAAAGAGTCAACAATGGAATTTTGACTTGAAATTTGACATAGGCCTTAATGACACAAATCGAGGATTTTTAAAATTGAAATGAGTATTTTTAGAGGTCTAGAGAATTTTCTATGAATTTTTGAAATTTAAAAAGTAATCGGTAGAAAACGAGCTGTTGGATCACCACGTGATGCGATTGAGGCCACCCACCTACCCCTATATAAAAGCCCACACATATGAAAGGGTCACATGTGTGAACCCATCTTCTTCCTCCTCTTTTCCCCCACAAAGTTGATGCCATTTTCTCTCTTCTTCCTTTCTTTTTTCTTCATTTTCTCTCTCCTCCCACCACTAATTTTCACAAAAAAACATAAGATTCTTGATCTCCACGACCTCTTGAACCTAATTCCTCTTATAGAAATTGAAATTAAACGCTAAAAAGAGAGGAATTTTCACTTTGGTGAATAGTGTCAAAATCTTTTGTAAGTATTGTTCCTTCAATTTTTATTTTTGTTTTATGTAGGTTAGGGTATTCTAAGAATAACCATGGTTTTATATTTCCATTTAAAGGTGTGTAGAATTTTTCTAATCTAAGAATGTGTATGTTTAGGTTCCAAAGAAGCCATTGAAGGGGAGCAAGATTTCAAGCCTTTAAGTGATGGAGAAAAGAGCGTTTGCACACCCTAGGTATGTGGAATAGATTTAAATTGAGCATTGTAGAGATTATGATATTTTTATTGGGGATAAAAGTGGTTTATGGAGTTGCCACTTGGCCTCTACACCAGGACCTCTGATCTTCTGCACCAAAAAGGTTCGGAATTTCAGATTTTATTGATGCCCTAATAATATGCCTTCTTTGTATATCGTAAATTTTATCAATCCCTTATTATTTCAAGCATGCATTTATATTTAAAGTATTTATGTCACCTTTGTATGTATGGAAGTAAATTATAGTATTTAAAAGAATATAGCAATATATATTGTACATCTAGAAATCGAGTCAATGATTAGTTGTTATTTGACCTGACAATTACCCATAATTCCATAGGAATTAGTGGTAATTGCCCAACTCCTATCTTTAGTAGATTGGCCTTTTATTAAAATACATTTTCCATATAACTTTTGATTAAGAAAATACAAATCCATTTTATTAGAAAATACCAATTAATTATATACAAAATTATTAGATGTGAGAGTTAGGTTTTAGCATGTAAAATGCACTATTTGCTACTTATTACAACCCAAAAATAAGCAAATAAGTATAAATAATACAAAACCAAGGAAATAAGCTAAAGTCTTAAAACTGGTCCGCTTTAGCATTGATAAGTCTGTACGGACATAGGAGGCGATGATTATTAGTCCGTGATGACCTTGGCTAAAGGAAAATTAAGTCTGTCTCATGCTTTCACTCCAATGCAATATCCAATCAACAACTCAAAAAACTTTAGAGTCAAATAAGTTAGATCTTAGACTATTAATGCATGGATAACATCAAAATCATAAACACACTCATCATAAACATACTATGGATAATAAATC
>CANXYI010607776.1:0-11768 GCA_948208565.1 Hura crepitans
TATAATTAATTATTGGTTCTGCTAAAAATTTTAATTCATTCATTTAGACCCTTTTCCGGCCTGTCAAAGTTTTATGACCAATATGCCAGTCATCGGACTCGAAATGATAACCCGCACCGCGAGGAACATCAATCAGGTTCCGAAGGCACTGTTCATAAGACGTCGACTGGCGGACGTTACAATAGGAATTTGTGGTAATTGCCTAACTCTCATCTCTAGGAGATTGGTCTTTGTTAAAATACATTTTTATGTGACTTTTATTAAAGAAAACTCAAAACCATTTTATTAAGAAAACATCAATAATTATGTAGAAAACCATTTATGTGAGGTTAGGCTTTTGGCGTGTAAACCATGTTATTAATCTATTTATTACAACGCAAAATAGATAAGAGAAATAAAAGGTACAAAACCAAATAAACAAATAAAGAATAGGCTATTTGGTCTCATCTCTATGTTGTCAAGTCCATGTGGACTCTTTGAGGCTTCGATTTATATTCGTGCAGATTACTATGTGTCATTGCTAATATGTCCATCTAGACCTCATGTCCAGTAAGAATGATCACTCTTATACAACTCAAGGAGAAAGGTTAGTAACATGAATAATGGTCCATAACGACCTAAGAACAATACCAAATAGAATAACAACTTGTATGATATAAATATGAATGATCATGATGCATGCCTAAATGATGTTTATAACTAAGAGAATGATGAATTAATCATGCAAAGGAAAACATGAAGATAAATACATATGTTCATAAGGACTGGAATTCAAAACATGTGTCCATACAGACTACACTCCTCATGAAAGGGAGGCCGTGCAAACTACAATACATAATACATATACCTGCACGGACCATGATCCTCATGAAAGGGAGTCCATGTAGACAACACATTAATTATAGAATATGAACAATATGCATATTAAGGAATAAAATAATCATACAACATGATAACAACATACAATCATGTCAACATAGTAAACATAATAAGTTGAAACATAGTATACAAAGTAAATAGAAAACTGTTATTGAACAATAGTCCACACGGACAATAGATCATACGCATATTTAAATATTAAGTCCATGCGGACCTTATAATGTGTTAAGATAAGTCCCTGCAATTAGAATGTCAATTACAGAATGATCACATCATTTTAATAGGTAATTATATACAATTTAAAGAAATAACCTACTCCTATAATCGATGTGCGGATTATATAGAATCACCTCACGTATGAATAATCATGGGAGATCGTCAATTTACAGAAGAAATATGAATGAATGGAGACAAATACAGATAGAGGCCTCAGATTTTACCTTGTAAATAAGCTTTAAGAAATAATGCAAAGGTAAGATTTTAGAAAGAACAATTATTTTTCAGTGTGGGCTAAGGTCTAGTAAAGTAATCCCTACTTTAGAGTCCATACCTGGACTCTCAGAATAGCGGGTTTTGAATTCTTGGAATTCCTTCCCCTAATTCTCCCTTGAGAGAGGGTATTTATAGGTTTGATGGGTGGCTCTTCCATCCAGAAAGAAAAGGAATCCTAGTAGGATTAGGAATCAGAGTCTAAATAGGAAGATTTCACTTCTAAAAGTTTTTCGTCAACAAGTATGTGCGGACCATGGTCGCTAGGTTCGTGCAGACTTGGGCTTTGGGTTCACCCAAGTGGTTTACGGACTTTGGACCTAGTTTTAGGTTGAGTCTATGTTAGTTTGTGCAGACATAGACTTTGGTTTGTCTGGGTAGACTATAGGCCATGGGCCTACTATTCTAGCTAGGTCTTAAACATAATAGCACCAAGTCTGGGTGGACTTATACCAAAGTGGTCCGTATAGACCAAGGTTTTAGGTTGCTTGCCTTGTTGCTTGAGCTTGTCTCTAGTTATCATCATAATGAGTCCGCCTAAGCCCTCTGCTACCAACATAGACTCCCATTTTTTTGCAATTTGGGTTGCATCGTGAGCTTTCCAGGTTAGGTCAAAGTCCGAATCCATAGGAAAGACCTAAAACCCAAGCGTTTACAAACATGCATTGCCCACACATATAAGCCACATGCATAGTAGAATGCATTTTGTGAATTTTACAATTGATGGTGTGCTAAGCTTCCTTAAAGGTTAAGTGAAATCAAAATTTCAATCAAACTTTTTGATATATTCTTAGCCTTTAACTCTTAAAGCTTTTGCAAGGTACACTCATTCAATCATAAGGGGGTAACTCTCCAATTAAGCTACCTAGGCAAAGGTACGTATTATGAACCCATTATGATAGGATGATACTAACTTTTATATGTTTCTCCACGTGTAGGAACTTCAATCTTTAGGATGTAACACCACATTCGATTTAGTCCACCTTCAATCTTTAAGTCTTAGCATCACATTCAGTTTAGTCCACCTCAAACTTCAAAATGTAGCATTGCATTTAATTTAGTCCATAATTAAATATTAAGGATATAACACCCTCTTTGTTTCATTCCATCAACCTAGGTAATGGGACAAAATCCAACTCATTGAAAAGAAAGGGTTCATATCTTAACCCACAAAATAGGACAAAATCCTACCCATTAAAGATGGTCATATCTCAAATTTAGATGACCTCATCAACAAACTCATATGAGATGGGACATTGTCATTCCTGTGAGAAAAGGCATTCTTGCTCCATTTGAGAAAGATTATTATCAACCTTTAAGGAAGGGTTATTGTCTAATAACTTTATTATAACTACAAACTGAAGGAAGGACACATTTGTATTTGGTGTGGCTTCACTTACCAAAACTCAAACAAATTAAAGTGAGGATGCAGTTGTATTTAATGCAACTTCACTTTACCAAACTTCAAACTTTCTAAAGAGAAAACGCAATTGTATTTAGTGTGGCTTTACTTTACCAAACTTTAGACTTTGCGAAGAGAAGTATAGCACCCTAGGCAAATCCTACATCGGGCAAAACATAGAAAAGAGATCTTAGATATAGAAAGTGCTCTCAAATCCCATATCGAATAAAATGTGGGAGGAGAGAGGTTATAAGCTTAAATTCTCAACTACTAGTAATAACTTAGATTAATCATTCTAGGCCACGTGTTTAGGCCATTTACAAGTTATTTGGGACATTTGGATTTGGGTCGTCACAAAAAGACGCATTTGTATTTGATATGGCTTTACTTTACCAAAATTCAAACTTTTTAGAAGGAGGATGCATTCATACTCAGTATGGTTCATTACACCAAACTTCAAACTTTTCAAAAGGAGGATTCATATTAAGGTTGACTTCACTTCACCAAACCTTAGGCTTTTTGTAGGGAGGACGTATTCATATTCGATATATCTTCACTTCACCGAGCTTAGATCAACATTCAATCAAAGGCAAGTTACATTTGGATTCAGTGTAGCTTATCTTCAACAATTTTCAAGTTCTATCTTTCCTCTATAAATTTTATGTGTATACTTTGATGTGATTTGTTACATGTTTTGCCTTATCAAAGTAAGGATAACTATAGACGCTTGGATTTTTGAGACCAATGATGATGGCTAGCAAAAGTCAAATAGCGGACTAAAAAGCTGAACTAAATTTACACGAACTTAGTTTGTAGGATTAAGGCCTACATGGACTTCTTTTCAATTAAGTCCACATGGATGTTACAACTACCATGATAAGGTCCACATGGACCTTGTCAAAATCCCAATTTTCTTATTCAGGCTTTACTTCCTATTTAGGATTTCCCTTTTTAGAACCTTATCACTCCAGCATGTTTAGAACCTCAATTGTGCCTTATAAATACTTCTTTTCTCCATCTTCGATAGGATCTTTTAGCATCTTAAATTATTTGGAAAAACCCTAAAGTTGAAAGCTATTCTACAAGTCCTTTAATCCTCGCATAATTTCAATATTTTCTTTAAAGACAATAATCAAGTAATTTTGAGGTTAATTCTTCTTTATTCATAATATCTTGATTGAAGATCTCCATTGTAATAGTATTATCGGTTAAAAGATCTCTATCGATCATAACCTTAATTACTGCAGTAGATCTAATTGTTTGTTGTGCTATTTGCATTTAATGAGTTCATAACCAGTTAATTTGTTACTCATTAGTTTATTTTTGCTCTCTTGATTGCTAAGGTTTTTGCGGACCTTATCCTTCGCAATTGAAGGTCCGCACAGACATGTTTTATTATGTCTGCCTAAGAGGTCCGTATAGACTAATTCTTCCTTAAAATCAAGTCCGTCAGCATGATATCATGTTTATTTTATAAGTCATGCATGTTTATATGATGCAGTGTATCCTTATACATATTTTGGTTTGCACAGACATTAATGATTTCCACATGAACCATGTTTTATGATACTAACTATTTCTATTGAGATGTGTAGAACAAAGTACGGACATTATATAAAAGGTCCACACGGACCTAAATTCCAAAAGATTTTACCGTTTTCTTTTACTCTGTACTGTTATAGTTTAAAGTTTTATTTATTTCTATTTTCCTTTATTGTTGATTGTATTTCTACACTTTTTTGAGACTTTTATTTGTAATAAATAGATATAATTAAAATACTTTACGCATTTAAATTAATTTCATATCAAAAAATTTTATAGATAATTTATTGGTGTTTCTAATAAAACAGTATTGATTATTCTGTCATCAAAAGTCATAATAAAAATGAATTTTAGAAAGGTCAATCTCCAAATTTGGGGTTGGGCAAATTATTTCAATTTTCTTAAAAAATCTTGAGTCAATTGTTAGGTTACCATGCAATTAATTAAAGACCCAATAATGTACTCTTTATTTTCTCCTTTAATTATGTAACTTATACAGTTATTTTCTGTTAATAATTTGTAAAAGTGACTTGGATTATATAATTTAAATATGTGCTTGTATGAAAATGGATTAATAAACCTTGGAATTTAAAAGGGTATAAATGACTTGTTGATTTTGAACTCTTTCTAAGTAATATCAGTAGATTTTTCTCGATGTAAACTGAGTCATATTTCTAATTAATCCCTACTTTCTTCAAATATATAATAAAAAGTAAATATGATAAAAAAAAAATTAAATAACAAATATAATAACAAATAATATATAAGTATATGCATACATACATATAAATACAACAATACCAGTTTATGCATTACCATCCTCACCAATATAGATAAATATTATTACAAAATTAAGTAAAAGGTGCCATTAAATTTTTTAATCAATTAATTTTTAATCGCAATGCTAATATTAAATTTATATCATCTTTTTTTTAGAGTCCAATTTAGCACGTATAAAAAATATTATAATATTTATTAGCATCGGTGTATGCTCAATAATTGAATTATTTTTAGTAAAAAAATTATTTTTCGTATTAAATATTTATAATACTATAATTATTGAGTCTAAGCACTCAAAAATGGTTGACGTGAAGCTTTCTTTTTGAAATTTTTATATAATTTTGAAATTTTTAGAGATTTTTCTTATTTAGTATTTTCTTTTTATCTCACACATTATTAAACTCTTATATTAATGCAATTTATATTCTCCTAACTTATAGATAAGTCATTTTAAGATTAATAGCCACTATTAAGTATAGTTTTAAAAAGTTGAACAATTACTATGGACGAGCCCTCTTAACATTTTGTTTGATGAACATATGATGTAGTTTTCTTACGAAATATTTCATTGAAGGCAATGGACATACATTAATTTTTATGTCTTATGAGAAGTTTAGAAATACGACTTATATATAATAGCAATATATATATATATATATATATTTATTAATCAACTACAGAAAGAAAATTATTCATACTTTTAAAAAAAAAGTTTTTAAATTTCAATTTTAGTGTAAATTTTTTCTATTCATATATAACTGTTGTGTATTAGTTTAGAAGTAGTGAATTTTATCAATTAATCTAAATTTTAAAATCTTTCAATTTGTTTTTGAGTTGATATAAGTATAAATATCAAAAAGTTACTTATTGTATTATATTAAGCAATTGTGTAAGTTATTTTTAAATTATTATATTTAGTAAGCTATTTATTTATTATATTTTGCACGTAAAACAATAGATTGCGACTAATAGCCTGTAATCAGTAGTGTGAATGCATAATATTAATTTTTTTAATTGTATAAATTTAAAGATTAGAAAGGGTAACCTCTGACCAGTATATATTGTTGCATAGCAATATAGAATTGTAATTTTTTTTGTCGATGTCTTATTTGAGATAAATATAATCACCATTTTGACATTAATTTCTTTTTAATTATTTATATTTAATAATTTCAAAAGAAAAAGTAATATCTCGATGTTATGGATGAGAACACAATTATATTTAATTATAAGGTTTAGTGATTATCAATTAGAGTATTATGCGGGTTTCGAGTATCAATTGAATATAATTGTGTTCTCTTCAAGACTTTAGTGTCAATCATTGTTCAATGCAAGTGCTAAGGTTCTTTTAGATCATGTGTATAAATCAAGTCGATATTTTATTGTCGAATTAATAAAATTAATTATTAATTTATATATAAATTATCATTTTAATAAATTTTTATATTATATAATAGTATATTATTAACTTCACGCATGGACAATCCTCTTACACTCGTTGAGACAAGAATTTTTCATTCAATATAATTGTTTTCTTTTCAATGACTTGTAGGGTTTTGTGCCAATCATATCTTGATGTGATTATGAATTAATTAAGATTGTTTTACTTTCTTAGCACATGTATTCATTGTCGCAATATATATACTTTTTTTTAACTGAGATAAGCAGTATTAATTATTAATTAAATTTATTATCACAATATAAATATTATTTGGTATGTACTTATTAGAAAACTAGTTTATATTCTGAAAATGGTATTTAATCTTAATTTTGCTATTTATATTAAAATACAAGAACCAAATGAGCATAATTCAAAATTTTGATGGATTACAAATATTCACAGTTCAAGAAAAATGTTAAAAAATTTTAATTTTCAATATATACACAATCAATTTTGAAAATTCTGGATAGATTTTTAATTTTTAATTATCTTTTTTTCAGTTTGAATTGTAAACATCACATAATAAGTAAAAATTTGTTGTAATCTTAGTCATATGCAAAAATGATAATATAGAATAACATAAAAAATGTAAATTATATTGTAACTAAAAAAGGTCTTATTAAATTAATAAATTCATTCGCAAGAAAAATGATAGTTTTCTTTTATTAATTAGATAGAAATTTTAAAAATAATAAAATAATAAAATAAGAAAGATTAATAATACAATGTATGTTTCGAAATTAATATGAGGGTGGCCATCGATACGAACAAATAAAAAAGAAAAAAAAATGGTGCAAAAAAAGCTTACCAACTTTATAAGAGTATAGGATTGGGTAATAACTTTACTCATATAGATATACATTCAAAATAGCCCCTAATCAAAATGTTATTGAAGTATTTTGAAGGTATTTGTCTTTATGGGAGAATGGCAGGTACATTTTCTTTTTCGGAGTTGTGAGCAATTAATACAAGTGATTGAAAAAAAACATATTTATAAATTATATATCATCTAATTATATTTATAAAAGTAATTAGGAGTGAGCAAACTTGAACTAAACTTATAATTTTTTTATCTATTCGGTTTAATTTATAAAAAATTTTGGTTTATTTAATTCTATTTCAATTTCAATTTTGATAATGAAAATCGAATAAACCAAATCGATTGAATTATCAAAATAATATCGTTTTGGACATTTCAAACTACATCATTTTATATTAAATCAATATCATTTTGACCTTTTATATAAAATACATAAAATTTTAGTTTGTTGGATTGATTCGGTTCGATTTGTTAAAAAATTTGGTAAGTTCGATTTCTCTTATCTACTTCGATCTCTTTGATTATTTTTAATGAAAATTTAATCTATTCGATTTGATCGGTTATTGAACCAAACCGATCGATTACCTACTCCTAAGTAATAATATTTTCATGTACAAACATATCATCTAATTAGCAAATTCACATCCAACTTATATCAAATTTACATAATTTAATTATAATTCTATAAAATATGAATTGGATTTGATATTTATAAATTATCAAAGGGAACATAAATTACAAAAACTGATTAAACGTCAAAAATCGTAATAGAAGACAAATATAGTACTTTTTTCACCTATTGAGACACGTCTAATACATTTAAATATATCATAATATTTTAATTAACTCTAACAAATAATTTTTATGATTTTATCAATTTAAAAATCCAAATTAAAATATTAAAGTTATATTTTCATTACATTGAATACTAGATTCAATTAGAAAACTCAAATCAAGGATCAAGTCTAACTTAATTTATAAAAAAAAATATTGTGCAATTAAATCAAGTATCAAAAATCAAATAATATAAAATAAATTGAATTGAATATTAACAACACGTTTAAATTAAATTTGATTATATGTTTCAATTGTGAAATCAAAGATTTTAAAATATATTATACAAAAATTATAAAGATAAATTATTCCAGTGATTTTTAAATACACAGTATTTTTAAATGAGCTAGATTGGGATAAAAAAATAACAAAATTAAACCAATCATATAAAATTAGTTTTACTTAGAATCCGAACTGTTATCTGAAAAAAATATTTAGGTATGTTCATAAAGTTTATAGGTGAATTGAGCATTTTGCGACATTATAATAGATTTTTTTTTAATATAGTTCTGAAATATCATTTCAGATGTTCTAACTATATGCTATTATCACATATGTACCATCAAAACAAAATTTGTTTTAAGTTTACATCAACGTATTATACATTACTACTTGTCAAAATGCTTTTACAGCAATATTTATTGCAGTACTAGCACAATATAGTTTTGTTTTTTAAAAGAAAGAAAATAAAACAAAGAATCAAAGAATATATAATTGACTGCCGTGAATCATCTTAACATGCTTTAATAACTTGTGTTATATTTATAAACCATTTATTATAAAATATATTTTTATTATACTCTTAATTTTTTTATTCATAAATATTTGTGTATGTAAATGGCATAATGATAATATAAAACTTTATTTATAAATATTAAAGCCTCATAAGATAAGCGAATTGATATCAAAAAAACATTAGTGACTTTTTGAATTCTTTTATCATATGTCAAATTAATTAAATACAATAATGAATATTAATTTACATATAAAACAATTTAAATGAAATTTATTATGCTGTAAATATCGTTTTAAAAAAAAATTGAAGACATATACTAGCAAATATTTCATTGAATTTCGTTAAAAAAAAACTCATTGAATAAAGATGGTGGCATGAATGTGTGTCTTGGAAATGAAAGATGTAATGAATGTTATATATTACATAGATGAGAGATTAAAGTTGAAATTTCAAAATCAAATACTGTATATATTAGTTAAGGGCAATTTTGGCATTTGCACTATATGAAAAGACTATAATTCCCTAGTTTGGATATTTTGGATACAAATAGTTTGGACAATTAACAACTCCCTAAAAAAATACTTGTACATTATAATAATTAATAAGAGAGAATTATTTCAAATTTTAAACTATTTTAAAATTTGAATTTTTAGATGAAAAAGTCTAAAGGTTCAATAAGGGACAATTTTGTAATTATATTTTACAAATTTTAATAGGTCTTAAAATTAAATGGATGCTATTTTATATATGCTATTTTGTACATTTAGCTTTATTCAAATTACATAAATAACTCCATTATGCAAATTATGTACAAAAATTTGGACATTTATAAGCATTCTTTTCCTTTTTTTCAAAATTGTAATTAGTTAATTAATTTTTCAATTTATCCTAGTATATATTATTGTTGATAAATATGAAGCAATACTTAAAATTTCTTAAGCATTGAAGATCATTCCATACTAATTTAAATTTACACTCTAATTCTTCATATTCATCTTAAAACCGTATTTTATAATTCGTAATAGATTCCATTTTTAAATTCAAATTCAACAGGAAAAAAAAGGGAATAGTAAGAATTAATAGCAACATATATATTTTATATGGGTGCCGCTATTTGCAAAAACCGTTTGCATTCAAAATGACCTAACCAAAATGGTATAGCATTTCAAGGATATAAAATGCGAAAAAGCCTTCCTCTAACGGTTGTCAAATTTTTCAATAGAAAGCATAAAAATACTGGAAATTAAATACTTGTGAGTTGGCGGCTAGTAATTATGTAAGCATTAATGCATTTCAGTATTAAATCTCTTTTTTTTTTTGGCCCAAATTAAATTTTAAATTTACTGCTTACTTTAATGGCAAAATGCAGTATTTTTAACCTTACAACTTTTATTAATTTACATTACGTTTGTCAACCATTTTTTTTTTCTATACATTTATAATATTATGATTTTAACAAGGTTTTAATATATAAAAGTCTCTCTAAACCTGTAAAAAATAAATAAATTAATTTAATACTTAAACTTTTCGAAAGATCACTTTACTACTTCAACTTTTATTTTTTTATTATTTATAAATACTTCTCGTCTGAACCTTATACATGCATTAGCGCATGTCTAGCAAACAATGCGTATATAAATTTTCTACCGGTCCAAAGATAATACGTGACGCACCATATGTTCTGTCCTTCTTCTTCCTATCCGCTTTTTGTACACCCATACCAGCATCAACACCAAAAGAAAATAAATCCAAAATCTGCTTTTACATATTTTAGTATTGGTTGTTTAAAAATCATTTTTTCTTTAATTTCAGACACTATATTTTGAATTTAATTTATCTTTTACAATTTATACAATCTACAATTTAAATAATCCAAAGTCAATAGCAATTGTTGGTCAAAAAATGTAATGCCTAAAAATTCCGGTTTCTTAAATAGTATTTCCCGATACATAGATAGTGTTTCCTGAGTAACCGGGTCACACTGAAGTGACCGAAAGGGAGTACTAGTCATAAGACTGTGATAAATGAAATAATGATGAAAATAAAGTTATTTGAAGTAACCTCTGAATCAATAAAATTTTTCATGTCAATATCTAGTGAATAGTGATCTTAGTTTATATTGAGTTATAAAATATTTGGGATGTGTCTGGACTGATCCGGGAATAGCACGACCTGAAGGTCGAAAATTCCAACTAGTCCAATGATATTGAAATTGGAAATTTTTGACATTGATAAGTATTTTATTTGAATTTCTTGAAAATGTAATTGATTAATTAATTGAGTTCCTATTGGATTGGACTTGAGATTTTAGGGATCCCTAAATTGGAAATTTTTTTCATTTTTGGTATGGAGAAAAGTATTTTTGGAGATCTCAAACATAAAAATCACATTTTTAAAGCTTAAAATATAAATAAAATTAATCATAGCCGTTGGATTGCCTCGTGGTGAGATCGTGGCCATCCATGATCTTAATATTAAAGGTGGACGTGTGTGAACGTGTCACATGTGATCAAGACACCTCTCCTCCCCTTTCCCCCTTAGCCCGACGCCATATTGACTTTCTCTCTCCTCTCCATTTTGTTATTTCATAATTCCTCCAAAACTCCATAAAATCCTTCACTTTATATACTAAAAATAATCTACATCACCTTTAGAGTCCAATTCTAATGTCAATTTTACAAGAAGAAGGCTTTTTGATGAAAAAGAATAGTTTGAAAGTTTAGGGTTTCAAATCCTTAAATTGAGGTTGTAACGCTCGAAAATCCAAATTATGTGAATAGTATATTCTGGGGTCGAGTAATATTTTATGTGATACAGGTCATTATTTTGAGTCTGTTGACTAGCA
>CANXYI010607777.1:0-15295 GCA_948208565.1 Hura crepitans
TTATATATATATATATATATATATATATATATATATATATATATATATATATATATATATGATGTGTATGATGTTAATTAAATGTTTCTATATTGTAAAAGTTGTTTCCATATCAATTTGATTGATAAACTTGCTTAATTATTAAGATTGTCATATTTTTTATTGCGTAAATGGTCTGATTTTATCAATTTAGTTTGCCATGAGTTTCATAAATTTCAAGGTAATTTTTTCATATAAAATTTATCATTAATGATCTAAAAATGTTTTAATAGCTATTAGAACTGATCTAAAGAATCTTGGATCAATTTCTATAATTTAAGTTACAAATGACTTCGCAGTGGACTCAAATTCAATTCTTGTGATCAATTATTTCAAAATTTTTAATTAAATAAAATTCAATATGATTTGATTTTATAATTTTGAAAATATATTTACCTTATCATTATAAAAAATGAATTAAATTAATTTTTATCTATTTGGTTAATTTTTGAATTTTTGGTGATAATGACATGTTGACCAAAATTTCTGCATGAAATTGTGTTTTCTAGTGGAAATTCTATTATAATCCCAAATTAATTTATTTTTAATGGGATCTAGATTTTAAATTAATTAAAAGATTATAAATTAATTGGATCTAATTTTGATAAGTGTTATTAAATTGAGACTATAATTTGGCCTTTTTTTATACGTATATCCTTCTACATGCATAAAGGAAAATTTGTTTTCTTGCTTTATAATGATATATCATTTTAAATCTGAAAGGTTTGGAATTAAATGAACATAGAAATGTGATTTAATTATTTTTATTAAGATTAACTAAAATTAAATTACATGATAATATAATTAATTTTCATGTTTAAGTAAGAAAATGAAAAGGATCAAGTGATACTAGTTTTATAAGTGTTATAATTCTATAAGTCAACTATAAATGCACATTTTCAATATTTGATGCATGTGATGCATGACATATATATGCTATAGGTGTATGATTGGCATGATGTTATAAGCCTAAGATTAACATTATTGATTTACGTTGCATGACTTTTTTTTCTTTAGTAAAATTAGGCTTACGTGTCCTAGCCTTTTCTCTCTTTTTCTCTTTATACTTCTCTTCTCATCTAACTCCCTTTACATGTAATATGAGGAATTCTCAATTATCTATGATGTAATTAGATTGCTTAGGGTTGTAATAGGAGGGAGAAATGTAAGGCGCAAAATAAAGAAAAAGGCCCATAAAGGAAGTTTTAGAAGAAATAGATAGAATTGTTATTTATTTCTTTTTGGGTTTGTAATTCATGCATATTACCTATGGTCTGACCTAATTGGTTTTCTTGGATCATGAAATCAATGTAGTAAAAGCCTATAATTAGATCATATATATTTAATGTGATTAAAATGAATGTATGATTTAATATCATTAAAGATGCATGAGTATGCCAAAGCATACACCAACCATGTATAGTGAGACTTAATTAGAAGAAATTCCTCAATAATATAAAACTTACAAGCCTTTTGTTAATATGAGTTAAAATAGAGTCCTCTTTAGTATTGGGTTGTTGAGCATACTCAAGCCTATGCTATATTAGATATGCTTAAATCATATTAATGATCCATTTTAGCATGGTAATTAGTTTGTTGAGCATACTCAAGGCTAATAATCATAAGGCAATATTGGAAAAAATATGTATGTGATATATATACATCAAGTGTTGATGACCTAATGATTAGTAATTGCATATGATGCAAATGGCATGTGATTTCTACCATTTAGTTAATAGTTGGGCTTGTTGAGCATACTCAAGGCTTTGACCTTAATTAAAATGGATATTGACCCACTAGAAGAGCTTTCAAAAGGCTTTCTCAAATAAATTGGTGAGGGCTATTTATTTGTAACAAAATAGTGGCAACAATACATGATTTTTTAAGACCTTAAAATTGTAACATACATATAGATGATCATACTCTAACATGCTTTCATTTTTCACGTGCAACATCACTACCATAATTCTTTACAACTTGAATTTATGATCCATACTTAAGGCTAATAAGCTTACTAGTTTTAATTAGATAGATTAGCTTAGAAACCTTAAAATTATTTTAAGGAGTGAAAAATTGGCCTATGTAATTGAGAAGTTAGTGGCCACTATCCCTATTGATGATGCTTCTACCAATGAGTAGTAGGCATATCTAAAGCATATAGAGGACATAGATGTTACTTCATGCATCACACTAGCATCTATGTCTCCTCAGCTACAAAAATTGCAAAGCATATTGATGCTCTTACAATTCTGCTTCACCTCAAAGAGTTATTTGAGAAGCAGAGTAGGATTGAGAGATATGGGATCTTAAAAGCCCTATTCTACTATAGGATGGTAGAGGAAACTTTAACCACCCGACACATGCTAATGATGAATAAGTACATAAAGCATTTGGTAGCTCTAGGTTTTTTTATGTATACAGATTTAAGTATAGACTTAATCATGCAATGTTTGCCTGATAGCTATGTAAGTTTTGTGCCTAACTATCAGATGAATAAGATCATATCTATAATCCCTAAGCTGAATAAATGCTCAAGAGTACTGAAGATGCTATTAAGAAATAGTCTTCTAAGGCTGTCATGGTTGTCAATTTATCTTCTTTTAAGGGTAAGAAGAAGAAGAAGAATAGGAAAAAAGGACAACTAGTACCTAAGGTGGGATAAGCAAGAAAAAGGGAAAACATATTGTTATTACCCCTTTAGCTATTAGAAAAAAGAATGCCAGAGAAGGCATATGCTTCTATTGCAAAAAAAATCTGTGTATTAGAGGCACAACTATAAGGCCTACTTGAAGTCTCGTTAGAAGGAGAAGCAACGAGTTGCTTCAACTTCAGGTATTAATCTAATTGAAATTAATACTAATACTGCTATTGATAACCAAACATGGGTATTGGATATCGAATGTGGTTCTCACTTACTTTTTTCTATGCAAGGACTAAGGAATAGTAAAAAGGTTGAAAAGGGAGATGTAGACCCATGTGTAGTAAGTGGAGCAATAGTTATAGGATCATATCATCTTATTTTACCTTTTGGGCTTGTATTGATTTTAGACAATTGTTATTATGTTCCTTTTTTGCCTAGAAACATTATCTCAATTTCCTTTCTTATTGAATAAGGTTTTGATATTTCCATTAGTAAGAATAAATGTTGTTTTGTTTACTTGGATAATGTGTTTTATTGTTTAGGTACAATATGTAATGGAATTTATATTTTGGATAAAAATAAAGTACATAATATTAATACCAAGAGATCCAAGATAGATAATCTAATGCCATCTTATCTATGGTGTTGTCACCTTGGACATATATATGAGAAATGCATGACTAAGTTACATAAGGATAGTAGCTTGGGATTATTTGATTATGAACCATATGATGCATGTGAATCTTATTTATTAGGCAAGATGACAAAATCACCTTTTTCTAAAAGGGGTGAGTAAGCAAGTGAGTTATTAGAACACAAACATATAGATTTGAGTAGTCCAATGACAACACATACATATGGAGGTTTCTTATACTTTATTACCTTTATTGATGATCATTCACAATATGGGTATTTTTACAAGTTTGAAGGCTTTGAAAAGTTCAAAGAATTTAAAAACAAAGTTGAAAAACAACTCAACAAGAGCATTAAAACTCTTTGATCTGATTGAGGTGGTGAATACTTGAGTTAATAATTCTAGGGTCATCTGAGAGACAATGGCATCTTGTCATAGTGGACTCCCTATATACACCATAGCATATTGGTGTATCTGAATAGAGAAATCAAACTATATTTGACATGGTTCGATCCATGAGGAGTCTCGTAAAGTTACTAAAGTCCTTTTGGGGGTATGCATTGGAAACTATTATTTATATTTTAAACAAAGTTACATCAAAGTCGGTTGATGTTACGCCAAATGAGATATGGTATAATAAGAAATCTATTCTTCCATATATCAAAGTATGGGGATGCCCTGCATATGTGAAGAGAGTAATGTCAGATAAGCTTGAAGCTAAGTTTGACAAATGCTTATTTATAGGGTATCCAAAGGAAACTTTGGGATACTACTTTTATCACCCTTTGGAACAAAAAGTGTTTCTAAAGAAGAGTTTCTCATGAAAGATAATAGGATTAAGGTTAAACTTGATGAAGTTTAAGATCCACAAATTGAAGCAAATCAATTGACTGATTCTAATTCTATTACTCATAATAATGATGTAATAGAAGAACTTATAGAAACTTAAGTTCCTACATAGTTTACTAAGGTCAAAACTATTCCAAAGAGATTTGGATTTCTCATAGACTAGGATAAGAATGTGATCATAGTAGAGGACCACGAGCCCACCAGTTATGAGGTGGTTCTAATGAGTTAAGAATTAGACTCATGGTTTAAGGCCATGAAATTCAAAATGGATTCCATGTATGATAACTAGGTTTGGGCCTTGGTTGATCCACTTGAAGGGATAAAACCCATTAGGTGCAAATAAGTTTTTAAGAAGAAAATCAACATAGAAGGTAATTTAATTACCTATAAAGCTCGATTGATAGTAAAAGGCTATCATCAAAGGCAAGGGATTGACTTTGATGAATCCTTTTTTCCAATTGTAATCCTTAAATCCATTTAGATTCTGCTTGTTATTACTGCATTATGATTATGAGATCTGGTAAATGGATATTAAGGCAACTTTCCTTAATGAAAAATTGTTAGAGGAAGTGCATATGACACAACCTAAAAGTTTTACATCCAAATATGGCAATCAGGTCTGTAAGCTTCAAAGATCTATTTCTAGATTGAAGAAAACATCCGAGAGCTAGAAGATTCATTTTGATGACAAAATTAAAGTGTTTTGTTTTCATAAAATATGGATGAACCATGTGTTTACAAGAAGGTTAGTAGGAGTGCAATCATTTATCTTGTGTTATATGTAAATGACATACTGCTAGTAGGAAGTGATGTCTCTATCCTACAGTCTGTCAAGATTTGGCTAAGTTAATGGCTCTTCATTAAAGATCTTAGAGAAAAACCCTAAATCTTAGGGATTAGGAGCTATCGAGATGGATCTAGAAGGTTGCTCAGTCTTTCACAGTCTACGTACATAAACAAACTGCTAAAGAGGTTTAGCAAGGATCTCTCCAATAAAGTTTATATTCCTATGTTGCATAGGAAACACCTTTCTAAATCTATGTCTTTTAAGATATAAGAGGAGAGAGAGAGAGTGTATGAGTAAGATCCCATATGCTTCCGCTATAGGAACTATCATGTATGCAATGTTATGTATGAGACCCAATGTAGCATTTGCTTTGAGTGTCATGAGTAGATTCCAATCTAAATATGGAGAGGAACATTAGGTGGTTATTAAGAATATCTTTAAGTACTTGAGAAGGAATAATGATCTATTTTGGGTTTATAGAAAAGGAGATCTACAGGTTAACGGGTATACATATGATAGCTTTAAATCTAATAAGGATGACTATAAATCTCAATCTAGATACCTATACTCTACTGTGAAGGAGCAGTTGCTTAGAAAAGTTATAATTAGGATACAACTACAGATTCTACCACCAAAGAAGAACATATAGCAGCTTTCAATTTAGCTAAGGAAACCATTTGGATTAAGAAGTTCATTACTAAACTTAGAGTGGTTCCAATCATTGTTAATCCCATACCTCTGTATTGTGATAACAATACAGCTGTTGCACAAGCTCGTGAACCATAATCTCATCAATGGTCTAAACATGTTCTTCTATGCTACCACTTGATCAAGGAGATAATTAGTAGACAAGATGTGAAAATTAAAAGGGTCCCTATAAATCAAAACATAGCTGATATCTAAGAGAGGCACTATCATAAAGAAAGTTTGATCAGCATGTAAATGCAATGGTCATTAAGTACTTGGGTGATTGGCTTTGGTGCAAGTGGGAGATTGCTAGAAGTATAACTTAGTGCTCATGTAATAGGGTAGTATTCATGTATTTAAACCTTGTGAATTAATTAAATAAGGCATTTCTCTTTATATCATGGTACTTATATATATTATTTATAATTGTTTGCAATGTCTTAAACCATGTTATAAAGTCCCTAGAATATAATAACAGTGTAGAGGAAATCATAAAGTGCTTTTGATGTGAGATTCTTATTGTGTAAATATGATATACCTAAATATCCTTGATTGTAGTATTAACAAGATGAGACATTGTTAATGCAGATAGATCAACACATGTTATACTTCTTCATTAGATCAAGTAGGTGTTTTCATAAGGTATAAGCATAGAGATACATAAAGTTAACATGTGAATGCTTACTTGGGAAGTAAGTACATCAGAGACCTACCATAAGATCTTTACATGATACTTAATCTATGTCAGTGAAAGTATCTCATCATATCAGTAGTGTAAGTATCCTTAGACTTTGGACCACTAGCTGTCTTAAATATAGAGTGACATACTTTGACTCGAAAGCTTTTACTTTAAAAAAAAGTATACATAGTTAGGTGCTTAGGTATGCCATAACATATTTAAAGATAAGATAGTAATTGTAACACCCCCTACCCATTCCTAAAGGAAATAGACAAAGGGTGTTACTTCCCATAGGTCACCCATCCTTAAATTACCCTAGGGTTCATTCGTTTAATACTTATGGCTTCTTTTAAATTATCATCATGTCTTGACTCATTGGTGATTATTAATGTATAACCTTCTAATACTACCTACTTTAGTCTAATAAAACACCATTTTATGTCTGTTATCCATTTTACAAAAAAATTGGGCAGCATAATGTTACCCAGGTGAAAAATCAAAAAATTTTCTATATAAAAATACTTCTATAATGGTTACCACACATTTCACCACTCTTAGACCCTTTTAGTCCCCCCAATCACATTACACACAGCTAGTAACATCAATACAAGGTCTTAGTCCCACAACACATAAGCAACCAACACAACCTTATAATATAAGTTACACAAACATATATATTCCATTAGTTGAAGTTAGTTAAGCAATCATTATTACATGTTTACCCTATATAGCATTTAGGACCATGTCTTTCTATACAGCCACACATATACACGAGTGCCACTAATACAATCTCCTAAAAAGTATAGAAAGGTTACCCAAAAGCGAACAACTATACTACACGTGGTGAGTCTAGCTAGCTAAGCACATCTACAACCTGCACATCAGAACACTGACACACTGAGTATACGCTCAGTGGTAGAATTGATATAATAAATGCATGTCATGCATGAAAGTATAGATGAATGATATGAGATGCATCCAGACATGAGTAGTGAAGTAATAACATATCATATTACCATACATTCATCAGCTAGGTTTTTCTCATCACAATAACTTGTTATGTAAGTAATCTCTTTTGGTATGTCCTCGTGAGTGTCATTATTCAGTTATTATCCTTATATAGCAACTATCTTTATTAGTCATATTGTTTTACATCCAGTTAATCAATTTATTATTCAAGCCCATGATAGACAGAATACACTTTAAGACGCCGGATATCGGGATCTATACTATTTAGTGGCCCATATTTTAGGCCTCAATAGCTGCACCTACCTAGTCTGATAGTGGGGATTAGCTCTGTAGAACCTCCCAATACTAGACTAGTAGATAGTATGGATCAGTTCATAAACCTCCCAATATCTGTAAGAGGGGATAGTAGGGATTAGCCCTATAAGACCTCTCAACATCCCAAATCACCATGTCTAACATAGCACTAGTGGATAGCAGGGATCAACCCTGTAGGACCTCCTAATATCCATAATCAATCAAACGGGTAGCAAGGATCAACCCTATAGGACCTCTCAATACCTGAGTGTGCAGGGCTTAATGTCAATACCTCGGCGGCTACACTTGCTAGCCCTAGAGGAACCAAACTACCTAGCAGCTGCTAACTCCCTATTTGACCATTCAACCCGTCCAGTAAGTGTCTAGTTGATGGGGCTAACTACTAATTAATCATTATTATTCATTTACTAGCCATCTTTTAAGTTTTATAGCAAATCTAGTATCTCACAAGTATAATAAAGTTGCACTTATGCACCTTTCCCAATAACGGGTCATTTTCCATAAAATCACTATTCAAGTGGTCAATTTTCTTCATGTTACTATTCATTTGGTCATTTTTGCAGTAATCACTATTCATTTAGACACTTCTAGTTATCATAATTTCTATGTCACCATTCATGCTTACCATGAAGTCATTATCTCATCAACCTTTATGCCATAATACTACCATTAATTCATTAATCATCATTAGGCCATTAATTCTATATCATAATCACCATGTTCTTATGCCATTACATATGACACCATTACACACCAATTTAGGTCATAACTCATTTAGTCCTTATCTATCTCATCTCATTTCTTGCACTCATTTTACTATGCTTATTTCTATGCTAATTACATGTCAATGCCATACATTTCATGGCAAATACATGTACACATGCCATGATATCCATACACACATATTTTGGCCAACATAAGTGCAAACACTTCCACCATTTTTTCTCACCAAAATCATATATACAACTTTATTTTTCATTCCATAAACATAGCTACACTTTAAGAATTCCATACATATGTACACATAAAAATACATACAAGCATATAAGACATGCATCAATTATAACAATTCCACATACCTAGGGTGTGAGAACACCCCTTTTCCACCACTTTAAGGCCTTGTTTGTGCTTCTCCTTCACTTCTCTCTCTTTGACCTAAACATTTCTCCACTTAGAAAAATTCTCAAAAATCCTACAAGGCTCCAATTAAAAATCTAAGAATATGGATTTCCTTAGAATCACTCAAGCTGCCTAAAACAAAAATAAAAATTAGAAAAATGCAACTTACACTAAAATTTGACACTATTCACCCCAAGTGAATATCTCTCCTTCTAGCCAAGTTTTTGCAATCTTCCACTTGGATTAGCTTTTAGGGATTATGGAGGGCCTAGGGCATATAATTTTTGTGTAAATTGGTGGTGTGAGGGAGGAGAGAGAAAGAAAAAAATGGTGAGAGGAGAGCTTGAATATGGCGTTGGGTTTTTAGGGTTTTAAGAGTAGGATGATGATGGTTGCACATGTGAAACTCTCACATGTGTAACCCTATATATATTAGTGAGGTGGATGGCCTAGATCACGACACGTGGTGATCTAATGGTCCGTATTTGCTTGATTTCTTTTAAAACTTTAGAAATTCATTTTAATTTCTATAGACCTCCAAAAATACTCATTTTAGTTGTAAAAATCCTTAATTAGGCCCATTAAGAGGCTCCTAAAATTTCAAGCCCAAATTCCAAAGATAACCTTAGTTACTATTCACACATAAAAATAAGAAATTCCAAATAAATATCTGATAATCTCAAAAAATTAAAATTCCTTCACTAAGATGTAGATTGAAATTTTTAAGGTTCAGGGTATAGTATTTCTAGGTTTGTCCGGGCACATCCCGGAGCTTTCCTTGCACAAACTCATTTTATGTCACTATTCACTAGTTCTTGGCCCGAAATGATTTATTGGTTCTACTAAAATTTTTAAATTATTTCATTTTGTCCATTTTCTAACCCATCAAAATTTTATGACCAATACGTCCCTTTTTGGCCTTACAGAGGTGCACCAACTCACAAGGAGCATTATTCATGCCTTGAAGGTACTATTCATAAAACTTCAACTTACAAGCATTACAATTCTTCCCCTTTTAAGGAATTTCATCCTAAAAAATACCTATTGGGAATAGATGTGGGTATTATGCTTTTATTTGTTCTTCGCTCTCCTAGGTGGCTTCTATTGTCTTACGATGTCTCTATAAGACCTTCACTAGAGGGATAGACTTGTTCTTCAATTGCTTTACTTCCATAGCCAGGATATGTATCAGTTCCTCCTTATGTTAAATCTAGCTGAACTTGTATCTCTTCTATTGATATCACATAGGAGGGATCTAATCTATATTGCCTCAATATAGAGACATGGAAGACGTCATATATCTATTGCAACTCAGATGGCAATGCCAACCTATATGCTAATGGTCCTACCCACTTAGTGATTTCATATGAACAAATAAAACTGAGGCTAAGTTTCTCTTGCCAAATATAAGCATCTTCTTCTATGGTGACACTTTTAGAAATACTTTCTCACCGACTTCATACTTAACATCCCTCCGTTTCAAATCTGCATAAGATTTCTATCAATCTATAGCAGCTTTCAAGTTATCTCTTATGATCTTGACTTTGTCCTTTGCATCTCTAATCAAATTTGATCCCATGATTTTACCCTCTCTTACTTCATTACAACAAAGGGGAGTTCTGCACCTTCTACCATATAATGCTTCATAAGGTGCCATTCCTAAGTTGGCTTGGTGATTGTTATTGTAAGTAATTTCAACCAAAGATAGATATTGATCCTAACTACCTCTGCACTATATTACATAACTATGTAACATATCTTCCAATATCTATATCACCCATTTTGATTGCCCATCTATTTAAGGGTGAAATGTAGTACTGTATGCTAGTTGAGTACCTAGGGCTTCATGTAGCCTCTTCTAGAACTTAGAAGTGAATAAGGGGTCCTGATATGAAACAATAGCTATGGGTACTCTATATAGTTATACGATCTCATCAATGCAAAGCTATGCCATCTTATCCAAGGAGTAATCCATTTTAACCAGGATAAAGTTAGTTGTCTTCATTAATCTATCCACTATCACCTATACAACATCGTATTTAGATAGTGTCATAGGCAGCCCTGTCACAAAATCTATGGTGATCTTCTCTCACTTCCATTTTGGTATTTCTATAGGATGTAGCAATCTAGAAGAAACTTAGTGCTCTGCTTTTACCTGCTAGCAAGTTAAACATTGAGCTACATATTCTGCTATATCCCACTTTATTCTTAGCCATTAATAATGGGGTTTTAAGTCAAGATACACTTTTGTGCTTCTTGGATGCATGGAATATGAAGCCTCATGAGCTTTTCTCAAAATCTGGGTTTTTAACTCATCTACTTCTAGAACACACAGCCTGCCTTGATAATATAAACTTCCATCAGCTCCTAATTCAAAGCCAGTAATCTTCCCTTATTTGAGCTTACTTATGGTCTACGCCAGCTAGTCATCTCTCATTTGGGCCTCTTTTATTTATTGCTTGAAATCAGGTTTAACCTATAATTTAACCAAAATTTTATTCTCTTCTGTGTATTCTACTTTGGCATGCATAGGTTTCAAGGCAGCAATGAACTTCTAACTCAAAGCGTCTGCAACCACATTTGCCTTTCCTAGATGGTAGTTGATCAAATAGTCATAAACTTTTATCAATTCCATCCATCTTCATTGCCAGAGGTTTAATTCTTTTTGTGTAGGCAGATATCTTAAACTCTTCTGATCAGTATAAATATAACACCTTTCTCCGTGCAAGTGGTGCCTTCATACCTTCAATACAAACACAATAGCTACCAGTTCCAAGTCATGTGTGGGTAGTTCCTTTCATGAGGCTTTAGCTGCCTAGAGGCATATGCAATCACCTTGCCCTCCTGTATCAGGACACAACCAAACCCGTTATGTGAAGCATCACTATTATGACAAACTCCTTTCCTTGTTTAGGTTGAGTAAGGATTAGAGCCTCTATTAACATAGTCTTTAACCTGTCAAAACTAGCTTGGCATTTATCATCCCACTCAAACCTCATATCTTTAATCAATAGGTGAGTTAGTGAGGCTACAATCATGGAAAAGCCTTTAACAAATCTTCGATAATTCCTAGCTAATTCTAGGAAGCTTCAAATCTTTGTAGCATTCCTAGGTGGATTCCACTCTAACACAGCTTTTACCTTGCTCAGATCCACCCTAATACTTTCAACTGAAGCTATATAGCCCAAAAAGGTAACCTCATTCAACTAGAATTCACATTTGCTTAACTTTGTGTACAATTATTTCTCTCTCAGTATCTACAATACAATCCTAAGGTGTTGCTAATGTTCCTCCTGACTCTTGGAATACACCAAGATGCCATCTATAAACACCATGACAAACTGATCCAAATGAGCCTTGAACATCCGGTTCATCAAATCTATAAAGGCTATTGGGACATTCGTGAGCCCAAATGGCATCACTAAGAACTTGTAATGCCCATGCTGAGTTCTAAAAGTAGTTTTAAGGTTGTCAGCTTCCTTAATTCATAATTAGTGGTACCCCGATCTTAAGTCAATCTTTGAAAAGATGTTGGCACCTCATAATTGGTTAAAGAGATCATCAATCCTAGGCAACGAGTATTTATTATTGACTGTTACCCTATTCAATTATCTATAGTCGATATATAGTTAGAGTGACCTGTCTTTCTTTTTCATAAATAGTATGGCTGCTCCCTAAGGTGAGGTACTAAGCTTGATAAAGCCCTTTTCTAGCAATTCCTGCAACTACACGTTTAACTCCTTCAATTCTATAGGTGCCATCTGGTATGGAATGATAGATATTGGGGTAGTGCTAGGGTACACTTCAATCTCAAAATCTAATTCTCGATGTGGTGGTAATTTAGGTAATTCTTTTGGGAACACATCCGAAAATTTTGATACCACAGGTATTTGTTTAGGACTGGAAACTGCATTACTGGTGTCAATTATGTGAGTTAGGTATGCCTCACATCCCTTCCAAATAAGTTGCCTTGCTTTGATAGCTAAAATAATGTTAGATAAGTCCTTCCTCCATCTAGAGGTTGAGTTTCTTATTCTCACACTCAATCATTACCTAGTGTTTTGTTAGCCAATCTATACCCAATATAACATTAAACTCATGAAATGGGAGTTTAATAAGGTCCACAGGGAATACTTGATCTTATATCATCAAAGGATAATGCCTATAGACTATGTTCACCATCACACTCCACCCAATCAGGTTACTAACTTGAATATCTAAGTCTATGGGTTTTTGTTCTAACCCTCTATCTCAGGCTTGTGTGGTGTAAATATAAGAGTGTGTCAAGCCTAGATTTATCAAAGCTAATATAGGTGCATCAAATAAAAAGAAAGTACCAGCAATAACATCAGGATTCTCTGCCTCCTTGTAGGCCTAAATAGCATACTGGCATGCTGGGGGTCTAGCCTCAGATCTACTCTTCTGACTGCTACTCAGCTACTCCTATCTAGTCTATCTCAGCCCCTTACTAGGTGCTGCTACTATTGCTAATGCCTGAGTTTATGCAACCTCAAGCTATCTCCATGGATAATCCCGCTAGAAATAGTCTCTAACTCTACAGGTGAAGCATTCTCCCCTCCTAGTCTTTTAGCACTGGCCCCAATGCCTCTTACTACAAGTCCCAGACATGGGAGGTGCACTTTTGGCTATAGAGATAGGGGCACTAGTTACCTGTGGTGAGGGTTGAGGCTTAGATGGAAGAGCCTGACCTGACCTCTAAGGCTAAGCCTACTTCTGTGACTACTGTACAAGCTGCCTATAGGACTATTGTCCATAATAAAACTCCCTTTGCCTCTTGCTTGCTCTTAAAGCTGAGCTAGTTTGACCAGCTGCAAATGATCTTTTCTTCTAAAATAGCTCCCTCTTTTTTTACAACATCTCCTCCATATCATAGGCTACTACTACTAGTGCAGAGAAGTCTTTAATCTTTGTGGTGGCAATCTATATCCGTAGCTTAACATTGAGGCCCCTTTCAAGCCTCTTACATCTCCCCTTATTAGTAGGCAAGAACTCCTTAGCATATCTACTTAGGTGGGCGAAGTCCTTCTCATATTCTGACACTAATCTCCACCCCTATTTCATGTCTAGGAATTCTTGCCTCCTTTTATTCTTATAGGACTCAAGAATATATCTCTTATAGAACTCTTTTAGGAAGTAATCCCATGTCACTTTAGCTACTACCTTTCTCATTTTAATTATATCCCACCAACAGAATGCCTCTTTTTGGAGAAAGGAGGTGGCATATTTTAGGCTCTCATGATTTATACACTCCAATTGCTCCAAAATTAAGAGGGTTCACTCTAGCCAATACTCAGCCCTCACAGCATCATGTTCCCTCGTGCCTAGGAAGTCCATAGTTCCCATTTTCTTTACCCTTTTTTGAATAAGTCTTCTACAAAATAGCTGGTGGAGGTGGTGTAGCAGTATGTCTCAACAACTCTATAATCTATTGTAGCAAAGTTGGTGAAGCATAGGCTTAAGGCTGTGGCTGAGGTAGAGGCTAACGTGCAGCATCATCCAACTTAAGTATGGCTGCACTCACTTTTAGCCCATAGATAATGGTGGGAGCATGACTAGTCACCTCTTCTCCCTAATCTAGACATGTCTGTTCACTCATCATGTATCACTACAAAGAAAGCAACCTATCAGCCTCATGTAGCATAGCTTTATCGTAACATAGACTCTTAGACCTTAGCACTCATGTATATTATGACTAGGAATGCCTAAACCTACTCTAATACCACAAAATGTAACACCCCTTGCACATTCCTAAAGGAAACAGACAAAGGGTGTTACTTTTTGTAAGTCACCCATCATTAATGTAATGCTCAAAAAATCATCGTTCGGTAAACAGTAACCCCTCGGGCCTAACATAGGGATGTTCCAAGCACCGAAGGATAACTTAGGGGCTAAGAGGGGTTTTGGTCAACCAAACTTTGACCGACCAAAAAGTGATGAAAAAGAATGAAAAAACATTTTAGTAAAACTAATAAATCATTTCAGGCTAAGAAATAATGAATTATGACCTTAGTTGGGGTTGTGTTGGGATAGCTCTGAGAAGTGCCTAGACAGACTCAAAAATATCATATCTTGCAGCTCAAAAATTCCAATGAGTCTATTGGAAAAAGAATGTTAATATTCTGAGGTCGTTTGCTATTTTTTTTGGAAATTTTAGATTATGTGAGTGAATAGTAACCTTAGCTCCCAAAGGATTTTTGGGCTAAAATTTTGTGGGACCCTTAATGAAAATAATCGAGGATTTTTAGAACTAGAATCATGATTTTTTGAGGTCTAGAGAAATTATTATGAATTTTCAAAATTTTAAATAAAATAGAATTAATTTGGGCCGTTCGATCGACACGTGGCACAATTGTGGCCATCCACATTGCTTATATATCTAAAGGGACATGTGTGCATGGTGGATGATAGGAAAAGAAGTCATCTTCTCCCATTTCTAAAAAGAAGCCGATGCTATTCTCTCATGGATGCCTCCACCATTTTTCAATTCTTTCTCTCTCCTCCTATCCTAAAATCACTCGAAGTTTATATAGTTCTTGACTTCCATGACTCCTTAAA
>CANXYI010607828.1:0-15104 GCA_948208565.1 Hura crepitans
TGGGCTCTACTTGTGCCACCTTAACCATTATAAAAGGCTAAAAGTGACACATAGGTGGCCACGTAGCCATTTCCACTCGCTCTCCACCCTTATCTTTCTTTCCTCTTTCTCTAATCGATGCCATTTCTAACAAAATCCACCATTTTTATCCCCTTTTTACAAGCTTTTCTTATGTCCATTACCACTAAAAATTATCTTAATGTGTTAGAAATTAATTTTTAAAGGTGTTGGAGGCCATAAGAGTGGTTAGAACTCAAGAAAATTTAAGATTAAAGAGGACAAAAAGGGTAACTTCTTGTGTGTAAGTATTTTAGCCCTTTTTATTTTATTCCCTGGGGGATTTGATGATTCTAAGAACACCTATGTGATTGGAATTTAATTTGGTGTGTGTGTGTGAATTTTGGTGAATTTTTGAAGGGCTTATGGTGTGAATGGGAGCTTAAGGAGGAAATAAGGATTAGGTGACTTCCTTCAAGCATAAAGAGTGGAATTCAACTCCTTGGATTGGAAGGTAAGTAAATTTAAAGCCTTTGAATTATGATTGATGGATATTGAGTGCATTAGGCTAGGATTTCTTATATGGAAATGGTGTAAAGTGTGGAAAATGTGTGGACCTTGGTGTTCTAGTGGTATATTTTGGCTAATGTTGTGTATAAGTTATGATTAGGATATTGAATTGAGGAAAGGAATGCATGGAAGGGTGATTCCCCTTATTGGCCGAAAGCTTTGTGTGGTTGTGTTTGTGTGCGTATGGCTTGTAATGGTGTTATGGCATGATAATTAAGGTATATGGCATGAAATATGCTTGGAATGTATATGTAGATAGAGAGAATTTAGAGTTTGTGTGTATGTCTTCTTGTGGCTAAGAGATCTTTTAATAGGTATGTTAGGTGACTGGCATGTATACATGGCCTATGGAATGGTTTTTGGCAAGCCTTTAATGGCATGTAAGGTGTAGGGAAAGAATTTGGTGAATTAAGGTTTGTGTGTGGGTGTATGTAATATGGCCGAGGAATGTTTATAGGGTATGTTAGCCTAATTTGCATGGTAAAGGCATAATGTGTGTATAACCATGCTTGTTAGATGTTTAAGTGTGTGTAAATATGCTTGAATGTGATAGATAGCAAGTATAAGGCAATTTGAGACTTATGGCCAAGAGCTTGGCAAGGTAAGTTAGCATGAAAATGAGATATGGCCTTTACCATTTGTGTGTGCAATGGAATGCCATTTGTGGCATTATGTATATGGCATGATTTAAGTTGATGTGAATGTTTAGTGTGGTATGAAATAAGCAACAAATGGGACATTTTTAAAGTATGGAAAAAGGATTGAATAATGAACTTAAAATTGACAAAAAATGGCATTGAAAATGGATTAGTTTTAAGCATGGAAATGTACTTTAAAGTGACCTAAAATGTGATATTTAAGTAAGTTGGCATGTAAGCCATTTGTATGGTGAATTGATGTCCTTCTTTGAGGTTGGCTTTAGGCTTATGGAATTGCATGATCATTGGTGTAACTAGCATTGAAAATGGACTTAAAGTGAACCTAATATGGCCATCTTAATTAGGAAAAATGACCTATAACTATCCCATAAAAGTATGATTTTGGGACTGTAATTAAAATAACTATTTAACATGAATATAATTGAGCCAAAATAATAGGCTAGAGTATATTTAATATGCATGTAATTTATGCCTCCATAATTGAGTCAAAAAGTGACAAAATTTTACCCGTAATTGCCCGGCTAGGCTACTAATGACCTGTAACTGTCCAAGTCAAAAATTGATTGTTTGGTAAAAATTTTATCTACCTATTATTCAATTTATAATATATAAAAAATCATTTGTAAAGATATAAACTTAAAATAAAGTTAGATGGCCTATTAGTTAGACACCCACTTGATAGGTTGACTAGTTAACTTAGGGATTAGTAGCTACTAGACTAATTGGTTATTAGATTGGGCCAATGTAGTAGCCGAGGTTCATAATTGAGCCACTACACTAGTCGTAGGGTAGATTCTTCTTTTCATTGATTGGACATTAGATTATGCAGACGCAATGGTGAAAGTCCCTAAAAAGGATTTTTAGGATTTTGGAATAGGTAGAATGCTCAGAAGAAGATAGTATGAAGTGTATAACTTCCCTTCTATAGGAAGAAGCATACCATTGGTGGGATACTATCAGAAGGAGGAAGCCAGTGATAGAGCTCACATGGGAGTTTTTCCTGATAGAATTCAAAAAGAGATATATCCCTGAGTCATATAAGGATAAGAGGAGGCATGAATTTTTGATTTGAAACAAGGCAAGAGGATAGTGGCTAAATATGAGAAGGATTTTACCTAGCTGATCAGATATGCAGAGGAATTCATACCTAATAAAGAGCAAAAGTGTAAAATATTTCTGAAAGGGTTGAATATGGAGTTGAGAATGCAGATAGCAAACCCTAGGGTAACAAACTTTGTTGTATTAGTGGTATCTACCTATGACATAGAGGAAATGGTACAAGAGATTTCTTCCAGAGAAAGAGATAGTTTACTACAGGACAATCCAGTGTAGCCCTTAGTGATAGTAAGAGAAGGAGGGATACCCTATCTTAGTCCCAGTCTGTGCATTAGGCACTTAGACAAGTAGAGTCTCAAAGATCTAGGCAAGCTTCCATAGTCAGACCCCAATTGCCTTCTAGAGCTATTAGTACTCCTGGTCCATCAGGTAATAGGAATGGACCCTTGACTTATAATACATGTAACAAAAAGCATTGGGGGGTAGTGTAGATTTGGTAGAAAAAGAGAGTGCTTTAGTTGTGGTGCCAAAGACCACTAACAAAAAGAGTGTCCTCAGAGACAGCCTGAAGGTGCTCGCACTTAGGCATCCATAGTTGCACCTCAAATAAGGGTCAGAGACAAAGTAGAGGGGATTAATGTAGTCTTAGTCAAGGGACTAGATCATAAGCCTATGCCCCAACTAGACAGTATGCTATTAGAGCCAGAAGGAGGTAGCAACACTAGATGTCATAACTAGTACTTTTTACTTATTTAATGTTCCATTTTTTGATTTGGTAGACCCAAGATCCACACATTCATATTTATGCACCAGTTTGGCACATGATAAAGGACTAAAATTTGAGCATGTGAACATAGATATACAAGTCAATAATCCTATAGGGTAGAGTGTGCATGTGAATAAAGTGTATAAATAGTGTCCTTTAGTGATTCAAGATTGTTTATTCCCTGTAGATTTGATTGAATTACCTTTTCATGAGTTTGATGTGATTCTGGGAATAGACTAGTTGTCAGAGCACTGAGCTATACTTGATTGTAAAAATAAGAAGTTGACCCTCTAGACTATAGAGGGATAGATAGTGATAGTTGTGGGTAAGAGAAACAGTGTGAATAATCTCATCTCAGCTATTATAGCAAGGAAACTCATCCAAAAAGGGTGTGAAGCTTATTTAGGTCATATCATCGACACTGATGCTTACACCTTAATACTCGATTAGATTCCTATAGTGTCTGAGTTTCCTAATGAGTTACTAGGTATGCCTCCATAGAAAGAGCTTGATTTTGAAATTGAGGTGTATCCTGGTATAACTATTGTTTCTATTACTCCTTATCGAATGGCACCTATTGAGCTGAAAGAATCAAAGGTGCAACTATAGGAACTATTGGATAAAGGTTTCATTATACCTATTGTTTCACCTTGGGGAGCACCTATGTTATTTGTAGAGAAGAAAGATGGCTCTTTTTAGCTGTGTATTAGTTACAGACAATTGAATAAGGTGACAGTGAAAAACAAATATCCTTTGCCTAGAATAGATGACCTCTTTAATCAATTGAGAGGTGTGGGTGTATTTTCTAAGATTGATTTGAGATCTGGATACCATTAGCTGAGAGTCAAGGAAGCTGATATTCTTAAGACAATATTTAAAATCACATATGGGCACTATGAATTCTTGGTGATGCCTTTTGGTCTCACAAATGCCCGGTAGCCTTCATGGACTTAATAAATAAAGTATTTCAACCTTACTTAGATCAGTTTGTGGTGGTATTTATTGACAATATTCTAGTATACTCTAAGACTAGGGAGGAGCACAAACAACATCTCAGGGTTATGTTGTAGACTCTGAGGGAGAGACAGTTGTATGCCAAGCTGAGTAAGTGTGACTTTTGGCTGACTGAGGTAGCTTTTCTAAGACACATAGTGTCAGTAGAAGACATCAGAGTAGACCCTAGCAAGGTTAAGGTAGTGTTAGAGTGGGAACCTCTAAGAAATGTGATAGAGATATAGAGTTTCTTAGGATTAGCTAGGTATTATAAGAGGTTTGTGAAAGGATTCTCCTTAATTGCAGCCCCTTTGACAAGACTGGTTATGAAGAGTGTAAAATTTGAGTGGGATGACACATGTCAGGCCAGTTTTGAGAAGCTAAAAAAGATACGTATAAAAGCTCCTATCCCAATTCAACCTGAATAAGGTAAGTACTTTGTAGTGTACGGTGATGCCTCACTTAATGGCTTGGGCTATGTACTAATGCAAGAAGGAAAAGTAGTAGCCTATGCTTCAAGATAGTTAAAGCACATGAGAAGAATTATCCTACTCATGACTTGGAGTTAGCTGCAATTGTTTTTGCCTTGAAAATTTGGAGGCACTACTTGTATAGTGAGAAATGTTACATTTACATTGATGACAATAGTCTAAAATACCTTCTCACTCAGAAAGAATTGAATTTGAGGTAGAAAAGATGGCTAGAGCTGATTGAGGATTATAACTGCTTGATAGATTACCATCCAAGAAAAGCTACTGTGGTAGTAAATGCCTTAAGCATGAAATTTATGGTGACCTTGAGATCTATAAATGTTACACTACAGTACACCAAAGAGAATGTTGTATTAGTTGAATTACAGATTAAACCAAACTTCGGATAGTAGATAAAGGAAGCACAGAGTAAAGATGAGTCACTGATGTATTTGGTAAGTAAAGTCTAAGAGGGGAAGGCACTAAGAGGGGAAGGCACTAAGATTTGATTTGAGAAACAATGGATGTCTGTATTATTAGTGCAGGTTGTGTGTACCTTACAGTTGACCTAAGGTTATAGATACTGAAGGAGGGTCATAAAGCTCTTTACTCTATACACCTTGGTAGTACTAAGATGTATTTGGACATGAAGCCTCAGTATTGGTGGTCAAGTATGAAGAGAGATGTGGTAGAGTATGTTGCTAAGTGTCTGACATGTCAGCAGGTAAAAGCTAAGCATTAGGTTCCTTCTAGATTGTTGCATCCTATAGCAATACTAGAATGGAACTGGAAAAAAGTGACAATGGGTTTTGTAATGGGATTGCCTATGACTAGAGGCAAATGTGATGTTGTATCAGTGAATATTGATAGACTAACCAAGACAACTCACTTTATCCCTGTCAGAATGGACTACTCATTAGAGAAGCTGGCTAAACTATACCTTGATGAGATTGTTAAGCTTTATGGTGTACTTATAGCTATCATTTTTGATAGAGATCCCCGATTCACCTCTAGGTTTTAGAAGAAGTTACATGGAGCCTTAGGCACTAGATTAACTTATAGTACAGCCTTTCACCCTCAAACAGATAGACAGTTAGAGAGGGTGATATAAGTGCTTAAGGATATGTTACATAGCTGTGTCATTGAATTTAAAGGCAGTTGGGATCAGTACCTTTCTTTAGCTAAGTTTGCCTATAACAACAGTTATTAGACTAGCTTAGTCATGGCCTCATATAAAGCATTGTATGGCAGAAAGTGTAGTACTCCTTTGTGTTGGAGTGAGATTGGGAAAAACAAGATATTAGGGGTTGATCTAATTAGGGTTGTTGAGGAAAATGTTAAGGTAATCAGAGAGAGACTGAAAGCTATAGCTGATAAGCAAAAATCCTATGTTGATTTAAAGTAGATGAATATTGAGTATGTTGTTGGTGAGAATGTGTTTTTAAAGGTATCTTTATGGAAGAAGGTCCTCAGATTTTGGAAAAGGGGAAGCTGAGCCCTAGATTCATTAGCCCATATGAGATAATAGAGAAAGTGGGACCTTTAGCATATAGGCTAGCTTTGCCATTTGAACTATCACAGATTCATGATGTGCTTCACATTTCAATGTTGAGATGATATAGATTGGATCACTCCCACATAGTCCTTATAATAGATGTAGAAGTGCAACTAGACTTAAGCTACGAAGAAGAACCTATACAGATACTAGCCAGAGAAGTAAAGCAATTGAGAAGTAAAACCATTCCTTTAGTTAAAGTCCTCTGGAGACATCACAATGTAGAAGAAGCTACTTAGAAGCCTGAGGAGCAAATGATAGCTTAGTATCCTCACCTTTTCACTCTAGGTAATTTTGAGGATGAAATTTTTGAAAAAGGGAAGAATTGTAATGCTTATAAATCAAGGCTCTGTGAACAGTACCACTAAGGTTGAAAAGTGTTCTCAGAGTGCCGGGTCACCTTCATAAGGCTCGAGGCAAGGGTACAGGTCATGAAACTTTGAGGGGCCGTAAAATGATGAAATTGACTTAATTTAAAGATTTAGTAGAACCAATAAATTATTTTAGGCTGTAAACTAGCAAGCCATAGGCTTAAATGGAATTTAGCTGAGAATTACCCGGGATGTGCCTGAACAGACCTAAAAATGCCATACCCTAAAGGTTAAAAATTCTCCTGAGTCCATCGGTGAAAGAGAATTTGAATTTTGAGGTCATTTGTAAATTTTTCAAATTCTGTGGTTTTACACGTTAACTAAGGCAATTGGTTAACTATCCTGTGTGGAATTTGGCCATGAAATTTTATGAGCCCTTAAATGGGACCAATCGAGGTTTTTTAAATAAATGCAATGATTTTTAGAGGTTCGAGTGATTTTTAAAAATTCCCCGAGTTTTCTACCAAAATCGAGATTTTTTAGGTTGTTCGGGTAGCATATGGGCCCCACCCATGCCATCTAAATCATTATAAAAGCCCAAAAGTGACACATGGGTGGCCACTTAGCCATTTCCATTCACCCTCCACCCTTTTCCTTCTTCTTTCCTCTTTCTCCAACCGATGCCATTTCTAGCAAAATCCACCATTTTTATCCCCTTTTTACAAGCTTTTCTTATGTCCATTGCCACAAAAATAATTTTAATATGTTAAAAATTAATTTGTGAAGGTGTTGGAGGCCATAGGAGTCGATAGAACTCAAGAAAATTCAAGATAGCTTAAGGTGTTCACCAAAGAGGATAAAAAGGGCAACTTATTGTTTGTAAGTATTTTAGCCATTTTTAATCTATTCCCTAAGGAATTTGATGATTCTAAGAACACCTATGTGATTGGAATTTAATTTGGAGTTGTGTCTGAATTTTGGTGAATTTTTTAAAGGCTTGTGGTGTGAATGGGAGCTTAAGGAGGTAGTGAGCATTTGGTGACTTCCTTTAAGCTTAAAGAGTGGAATTCAACTCCTTGGATTGGGAGGTAGTAAATTTAAAGCCTTTTAATTATGCTTGATGGATATTAAGTGCATTAGGCTAGGATTTCTTGTATGAAAATGGTGTAAAGTGTGGAAAATGTGTGGATCTTAGTGTTTTAGTGGTATATTTTGACTAATTTTATGTATAAGGTATGATTGGGATATTGAATTGAGGAAAGGAATGCATGGAAGGGTGATTCCCCTTATTGGCTGAAAGCTTTATGTAGGGGGGGGGGTATGTGTGTGTATGGCTTGTAATAGTGTTATGGCATGATAATTAATGTATATGGCATGAAATATACTTAGAATGTATGTGTAGATAGGGAGAATTTAGAGTTTGTGTGTATGTCTTCTTATGGTTGAGATTTTTTTTGATAGGTATGTTAAGTGAATGGCATGTGTACATGGCTTATGGAATGGTTTTTGGAAAGCCTTTAATGTCATATGAGGTGTAGGGAAAGAATTTCATGAATTAAGGCTTGTGTGTGGGTGCATGTAATGTGGCTGAGGCATGTTTATAGGGTATGTTAGCCTAATTTGCTTGTGTGATGTTTAAGTATCTGTAAATATGCTTGAATGTTATAGATAGCATGAATAAGGCAATTTGAGACTTATGGCTAAGAGCTTAGCAAGGTAAGTTAGCATGAAAATAAGGTATGGCCTTTAGCATTTATGTGTGCAATGGCATGGCATTTATGGCATTATGTATATGGCATGATTTAGGTTGATGTGCATGTTTAGTGTGGTATGAAATAAGCAACATATGGGACATTTTTAAAGTATGTTAAAAGGATTGAAGAATGAACTTAAAATTGACTTAAAATGGCATGAAAAATGGCTTTGAAAATGGATTAGTTTTAGGCGTGGAAATGTACTTTAAAGGAACCTAAAATGTGATGTTTATGTAAGTTGGCATGTAAGCCATTTATATGGCACATGGATGTCCTTATTTGAGGTTAGCTTTAGGCCTATGGAATTGAATGATCATTGGTGCAACTGGCATTGAAAAAGAACTTCAAATAAACCTAATATGGCTATCGTAATTAGGAAAAATGACCTATAATTATCCTGTAAAAGTATGATTTTGGGACTATAATTAAAATAACTATTTAACATGAATATAATTAAGCCAAAATAATGGGCTAGACTAGATTTAATATGCTTGTTATTTATGCCTCCAGAATTGAGTCAAAAAGTGATAGAAAAATTTACTCGTAATTGCTCGGCAGGACTACAAATGACCTATAATTGTCTAGGTTAAAAGTTGACTATTTGTTAAAAATTTTATTTGACTATTTTTCAATTCATAATATTCTATAAAGATGATCAGTAAAGAAATGAACTTAAAATGAAGTCATATGGCCCATTATTTAGACACCCACTAGATGGGTTGATTGGTTAACTTAGGGATTAGTAGTTACTAGACTGTATGGTTATTAGACTGGGTCGGTGCAGTGGCCGAGGTTCATAATTGAGCCATTGCACTAGTCTACGGGGCAAACACTTCTTTTCATTGATTGTCTATTAGACTATACCAGTGCAGCGGCGACGGTCCCTAGAGGGGCCATTGCACTAGTTTGCTGGGCAGACACTAAGGGAAATACTTTGACATGATTAGTGCCTTAGAAGGTTTACGAATTAATCCTTATGCACAATTACTCAGTATCTTTACCCCTTGGAAGGTTCTTATGAACTAATCCTTATAGGTTATATTAGGCCGGTGTAGCGGTCAGGGTCTAAAATATGGGCCACTGCACATCTTTTAGTTCCCTCTTAGTCTCATGTTTGTAAGTGTTATCTATCTAGTCGGGCCTATGAAAAGGACTTAAAATAGTGGAAAATGTTAATTTAAATTAATTTATGGTAATTTTTGACAGTGAATTTTAATAAATACACCGCAGTGGCATTTTGGAAATTTTAAAGAAATAAGACATATCATTTATATGATGTCAATCATTTGGCATGTGGCTCACACATTACACTTAGATTATTTTTTATAATTGCATGTATGTATTAATACATGTTTTAAATGGTTTAGATTTACATATTGAGGTTTATACTCAGTGTACTTGTGTTGTGGTGCTTAGGTAACAAAGATAAGCAAGCCAGTCTCGGTGATCATGCAATGTAGCTATACAAGAGTTGAAGGGTAAAGCAAGTTATTTTTTTCTTTGTTTAGTAGTGGCACTCATGTAATATCCTATAGGTTTGGGTTAGCATGCTTAGAAGTTGCTATGTCTGTATATATAGCCTAGATGTGATGTATATAAGTTGGTGTGGTGTTTGTTTGGTTTGTGTGTGGACTTGATAATTGTAGGCCTGAGGCCCTATGTGTTTTATGCTGATATGTGTCTGATGATTGACTGGGGGACCAGAAAGGTTCAGATGGAGGTTTAAGAGTTATTTGTTTATAGAAGAGTTTCTAAGCAAGAAAAAAATTTTGGTATGTCAACTGGGTAGCTGTTATGTTGCTCAAATTTTTGTGACCTATAAAGTGTTTATATATGCTTGTCTGAGTCAGTTAGACCATGTATAAATGTGTTTAATGTTTAGACTAGACCTCTAAGCAATATCTGATCGAGTTTTAGAACAACCCATAAGTGTTAAGGAGTTTTCTCCTAGAGCAATCCGAAGATGGGTGACCTATTGGGAAGTGCATCACTTGTCGGGTTTCCTCAGGAATTCGATAGGGGCTGTCATAATTAAAGCTAAATCTTAGGGAAAAATTCACCATAAAATCACTTGTTTTAGGCTCAAATTAATGTTTAATGGCTGATTTTGGTGGGAGATTAGAGTTGAAAGAAAGAAAAATGGAGGGAGGTGAGGTTAGGGATGGCATCAGGTGAAAAAGAAAGAAGAAGAGAATGTCATTATTTACATTTTAACCAAGAAAAATTTGACCTTTTATATGTCTTTTAGTTAGTGGCTAAGCAGGAAAAAAATTTTGGTATGTCAACAGAGCAGCTGTTATGCTACTCAATTTTTTGTGACCTGTAAAGTGTCTATATGTGCTTGTCTGAGTCAGTTAGACCATGTATAAATGTTTTTAATGTTTAGACTGGACCTCTAAGCAATATTTGATCGAGTTTTAGAACAGCCCATAAGTGTTAAGGAGTTTTCTCCTAGAGCAATCCGAAGATGGGTGACCTATTGGGAAGTGCATACTTGTCGGGTTTCCTTAGGAATTTGATAGGGGGGTGTCATAATTAAAGCTTAATCTTAGGAAAAAATTCACCATAAAATCACTTGTTTTAGGCTTAAATCAATGTTTAATGGTTGATTTTGGTGGGAGATTAGAGTTGGAAGAAAGAAAAATAGCGGGAGGTAAGGTTAGGGATGGCATCAGGTGAAGAAGAAAGAAGAAGAAGAAGAGAATGGCACTATTTACATTTTGACCAAGAAATATTTGACCTTTTTATATGTCTTTTAGTTTGTGGTTAAGATCTCCCCTCTTTCTCATTTTGACCAAGGTCACTTGATGACTATTGTTATAGGTGAATTCTACTACGGAGAGGTATTGATCCCAACTCCCCTTAAATTTTATGGCATAGCTTCTCAGTGTGTCCATCAGAACCTAACAACTTGTTCTCATTATAGGCATATAATCAACTTGATATTAAAGTCACTTAAGTACTAAAGTTGCCTAAATGACCCTCTAAAATTGGCCATTTGCCTATAGTTGAAATGCCATACTAAAGTTAAGTAGAGTGCCGAGGCATTGTGTAGCTTTTTCCAAAACCTTGGGCTAAACCTTAGGCCTTGATAAAATATGATCGAAGACGGCACTCCATGATATCTTACTATCTCACTAACATACAATTTTGCTAACTTCTCTAAGGAATAATCCATTATCATTAGTATAAAGTAAGCAGACTTGGTCAATTAATCCACAACTACCCATACCAAATCACACTTGCTTCTAATCATAAGTAGCCTAACAACAAAATCCATGGTGATTATATCCCATTTCCATTTTGGTATTATTATAGGATGAAGCAATCTAGATATAACTTGATGCTTCATCTTCACTTGCTGACAAGTAAAGCATCTAGTCACAAACTCTATCCCATCTCTCTTCATGTTGTGCCACTAATAAAAAGTCTTTAGGTCTTTATATATCTTGGTGTTATTAGTAACACATGGTGCATTATGAGCTTTTTAAAGAATTTGCTTCTTCACTTTTTCCACATCTAGTACATCAAATCAGCCTTAATAATACAAGTATCCATCACTTTTAAGCTCAAAGTTAGTGGACTTCCCCTCTTAGATTAATCTTATGATGTTCTTTAACTTATCATCTTCTTTTTTTAGCATCTTTAACTTATTGCAAAAGATGGGGCTTAACTTGTAACTAAGCTAAAAGAGCTTAATTATCCATGAACTTCATTCTAACATTCATAGCTCTCATAGCTACTGTAAACTTTCTACTTAGAGCCTTTACTACCATATTAGCTTTACTAGATGGTAGTTAATAAGGCAATCATAATCCTTAATTAACTCCCTCCATCTTCTTTGTCTCAGGTTTAACTTGTAACACCTCCTACCCTGATTCATTTTACCCTAAGTAAGAGATGCCACTTCCCAGTAAGTCACCTATCTTAATACTACTCTCACCCATAAATCATTTAACTCAATAAGAAATGTTATTATATTTAATAATCAACTAATATATTATTCAGTTCTAGACTCAATTGGACTTATTACAATAAAAGCTCATGTCCATTTATTTACGTCTAGGAATATATATCTAATGGTCTTGTTTCATTGTCATGTATGTAAAATCCTAAAAATAACAATCATTACACATTCAACATGCAAACAATGCTTATTATAGACTCATCTTATCGATGGATTTTATAAGCTATTTCAGCTGATGTTGGGACTCAATTTACTGCTTCACTCACCTTAACTGATAACTTATGCATTAACAAAGAATCCAATGCACTGAGCGTAATTGCTAAGTGGTCTATTCAAATACTATGGAAATTAAATTTTTGAATTTCAGTAAATAATAGCCATTAGTATCAGCTTACTCTAACCATGTCTTTATTCCCCTATATAATTTTAAATCTTTTACCTCTAACTCTCCCATATTTATTTTGTTTATAATTTTGCTGTCTCACCCCAATTTGTCTTTGGACTCAGTAATGGTCAGGTGTTATTGTCTCTTATGCTAATTTCCAACTATATATCCGATAATAATTTAACATATTTTTATTATGTCTTACTTTATAGTATTCTCTAAGAATACGCTCACATCTTTCCTTAATACATTCCTGTAGTCTCTATTTATTCCTCTTGTTTCACTATTTTTGACTAATGATTTTATCTTTAACTGACTTATACATATATGTAATCAATTAAGTTCATTCATAGATACATTTCTCGATAAACTTATGTTAAATGCTCTATCTTGGTATGTACTGAGTGGTATTTATGTATCAATAATTTTTTGCTACTATTTGATTAGTTAATTTTATCCATTATTTCAATTCATCTCTTACTTTACTTTATTTCCTCTCTTTCTTTTACTTCTCATTTCCCAAATTCAAATATTTTAATTTCTTTAATGGTATATTACTCATTTTCATTTAGTTATTCTTTATTCAGCCTATGTTTGGTAGACATACACTCAACACTGGATATTAGGATCCACCTTGTATAGTGGTCCACATTTTGGACCATAGCATCTATACACATCATCCATCCAATAGCAGGGTTTAGTTTATAAGAACCTCCCAACATCGGAGTGGCAGATGGCATGGAGCAGTCCTGATAGACCTCATAACATCTATAAGGATAGCAGGGATCAGCCCCATAGGACCTCCCAATATCCCAATCAACATCTTATCTTAGGTGGATAGTAGGGATCAACCTTATGGGACCTTTTAATATCCATAGGTAAAGTGGGTAGTAAGGATCAGCCTATATAGACCTCCTAATACCCGGGTGCATAGGGTTCACTAACAGAACCTCGACGGTTGCACCCGCCATATAATATAAATATGTAATGGCTCATATTAACCAGAAACCTTAGCATCTACTAACTCCCTAGTTGACCAGTCAACATATCTAGTAGGTTATCCAACTAATATGGGCTACTATCTGTCACAATTCCATTTCTTCCCAAGCATTTCCATTACATTTAATTTAATGCCAACATATTATTTCATCATCATAACATTTCATATTTTATATTTATACTCATGGTATAATCTTTCAAGTTCATCATAAATATCCCTTCTATATCAATTTCTTGTCGTATTCTTATTATTCGTAATGTCCCTTGTCATTATGACTTATCATTCATCTTTCATGAGTAGGAGTATCCTTTGATTAACCTTTATTTATTATCTTTCATAGGATTAACATTATTTATCGAATACTCAACATTTCAATACAAAAACTTAATGTATCCTTAATGTGCTTAATTACTTATTTTTATAAATATTCATTTATCCTTTATGCTTAATTAAATATTTATTTTGTAGTCTTTAATTATCTATAATATAATTAATATTTCTATGTTTTCTTGTCATTAATTAAGAATAAGAATTTATAATAATTATATATGTATTTATACTTTATCTAATTTAACTATTTATTTTCTCTCTGTCATAAAATTTATTTCCTTCAATTTCAAGTTAAAAGATCATTCATCTATCTTTTTCTAGATTCAAATTCAAATTACTTTTTATTTTGGTCATTGTATTTTTTTCTCTTTCTTAGGCATCGGGAATATATTCTACTATTCTCATTTTAATTAGTTATATTCACCTCATTTAAAATAATTAACATAAGTTAATTATGTCACATAATTAATTTTATAAGTTCTCATCATCTCTATTTGATTGAGTACAAATCAATTGATTTATAACAATGCTTAAGCATATATTATATTTGTATACATTTATCATAATTTGGCTAAATCATATTTAAATCCTATATGTCCCCATTCTTCATAATTTCACTTATCTCTTACTTAAAGTTATAATTCTTTAATTATGTATGTTTGATCGATTCAATTCTATTTCTATTTAATTAACTCCTTCAATTCCTCATTCTTTCATCTCCTTGTATTATAAATTCTTCCTTACATTTTTGCATATCAATTAGTCATTTATAATTATTTATATACCTATTATTCACATAAACTTACTTATTTTGTTATAATTAATTTATTTCTCTTTTTAATTATGGTTCATATATGTTTATCATGTTATCTTAAATATATTTATATACATTTCAAATTCTCATATATTTAAGTCTTAGATATTTATTTCAATTATTTATTTCCCTACATTAAATTCTTTATTGACCATTATAATTTAATAACATTTAATTAACTACAAAATAACTAATTTTACTTAATATCAATTTTAGCCATATTTACTCTCTTATCTTAATTATCCTATTTCAATATTTTATCCACTCCAACATAATTTCCTCAAGTCCTAATTATGCTTCCAAACTCTAAATCTTACTATATTTAATTTTTCAAATCAAGCTAATAATATTCATTATAAACAAAATTCCATAGTTAATGCAAATTCATGCCAATTAAATTCCTCTTCTCTTTTTACTTATTTTCTATACTTCTAAACATCCTAACATGAATCTCATAATATTTCCATCTATACAATT